>SSNS01001037.1:34869-52474 GCA_006937985.1 Aphyosemion australe
CGCATGTCTTGGACACTCGGGTGAAGAGAGGGGCGGAGCTGTCAACTGACCACTACCTGGTGGTGAGTTGGCTTCAATGGTGGAGGAGGATTCCGGTCAGACCTGGCAGACACAAACGTGTTGTGAGGGTTTGCTGGGAACATCTGGCAGAGTCTCCTGTCAGAAGGAGCTTCAATTCACACCTCCGACAGAACTTCGAACATGTCCTGGGGAGTCAGGGGACATTGAGTCGAAATGGGCCATGTTCCGTGACTCTATTGTCGAGGCGGCTGACCGTAGCTGTGGCCGCAGGGTGGCCGGTGCGTGTCGTGGCGGCAATCCCCGAGGGATGCTGTTAACCTAAAGAAAGAGTCCTATCGGGTCCTTTTGGCCCGTGGGACTCCGGAGGCAGCTAATAGGTACCGGCAGTCCAAGCGGAATGCGGCTTGGGTGGTCGCGGAGGCAAAAACCTGGGCATGTGAGGAGTTCGGTGAGACCATGGAACAAGACTTCCGTACGGCTTCAAGGAGATTCTGGTCCACCATCCGGCATCTCAGGAGGGGAAAGCAGTGCTCTACCAACACTGTTTACAGTGGGGAGGGTGTGCCGCTGACCTCGACTCGGGACGTTGTGAATCGGTGGGCCGAGTACTTCGAAGACCTCCTCAATCCCACCGGTACGTCTTCCAGGATGGAAGCAGAGTCTGGGGATTTTGGGTTGGGCTCTCCAATCTCTGAAGCAGAGGTCACTGAGGTGGTCAAAAAACTCCTCGGCGGCAAGGCTCCGGGGGTGGATGAGATCCGCCCGGATTTCCTTAAGGCTCTGGATGTTGTGGGGCTGTGTTGGTTGACGTGGCTCTGCAATATCGCGTGGACATCGGGGGCAGTTCCACTGGATTGGCAGACTGGGGTGGTGGTCCCCCTATTTAAAAAGGGGGACCGCAGGGTGTGTTCAAACTACAGGGGGATCACACTCCTGAGCCTCCCTGGTAAGGTCTATTCAGGGGTTCTGGAGAGGAGGGTCCGTCGGATAGTCGAACCTCGGATTCAGGAGGAGCAATGTGGTTTTCGTCCTGGCCGTGGAACACTGGACCAGCTCTATACCCTTGGGGGGGTCCTGGAGGGTGCGTGGGAGTTCGCCCAACTAATCTACATGTGTTTTGTGGATTTGGAGAAGGCGTTTGACCGCGTCCCTCGGGGGGCCATGTGGGGGGTACTCTGGGAGTATGGGGTACCAGGCTCCTTGATACGGGCTGTTAGGTCCCTGTATGACCAGTGTCAGAGCTTGGTCTGCATTGGTGGCAGTAAGTCGGGCTCGTTTCCAGTGAGAGTTGGACTCCGCCAAGGCTGCCCTTTGTCACCGATTCTGTTCATAACTTTTATGGACAGAATTTCTAGGAGCAGCCAAGGTGGTGAGGGAATCCGTTTTGGTGGCCTAAGGATCAGGTCTCTGCTTTTTGCAGATGTTGTGGTCCTGTTGGCTTCGTCAGAACGTGATCTCCGGCTTTCGCTGGAGCAGTTCGCAGCCGGGTGTGAAGCAGCTGGGATGAGAATCAGCTCCTCTAAATCCGAGACCATGGTCTTGAGTCGGAAAAGGGTAGAATGCCTTCTCCAGGTCAGGGACGAGGTCCTGCCCCAAGTGGAGGAGTTTAAGTATCTTGGTTCACGAGTGAGGGAAGGGTGGAGCGTGAGATCGACAGGCGGATTGGTGCTGCGTCTGCAGTGATGGGGGCGTTGTACCGGTCTGTCGTGGTGAAGATTGTCGTGGTCAATTTACCGGTTGATCTACGTTCCTACCCTCACCTATGGTCACGAGATTTGAGTATTGACCGACAGAACGAGATCGCGGATACAAGCCGCTGAAATGAGTTTTCTTCGCAGGGTGGCTGGGCTCTCCCTTAGAGATAGGGTGAGAAGCTCGGCCATCCGGGAGGGGCTCGGAGTAGACCCGCTGCTCCTCCACATCGAGAGGAGCCAGTTGAGGTGGCTCGGGCATCTGATTAGGATGCCTCCTGGACGCCTCCCTGGTGAGGTTTTCCGGGCACGTCCAACCGGGAGGAGACCTAAAGGAAGACCCAGGATACGCTGGAGAGATTATGTCTCTCGGCTGGCCAGGGAACGCCTTGGGATTCCCCTGGAGGAGCTGGCCCAAGTGGCTGGGGAGAGGGAGGTCTGGGCTTCCCTCCTTAAGCTGCTGCCCCCGCGACCCGACTCCGGATAAGCGGAAGAAAATGGAAAATGAATGGCATTATTTTCCTTCGTTATATTTTATTAAATTTATAAGCATGCTATTAGGTTACATTCCTCAGCAGTCAGTGTACAAGTATCAAAAATAATTTTAAATGAACAATTTATAGTTATTTGTTTTGATTTATGAAAGTACAACATTTTTTAAATTTACCTTATCTTGAAAAACTGAAGCATTTAAGACATCCATCTCAATGGTGTAACCAGTTTTTGCAGTGGCTTTGGTGCAGGTTGCAACACAGAGAGATCGGTGAATCGTCTGGTCGAGTCTGGATCATTGACGTCACTTCCTGGTAAATCGTGAAACGAGAGAGCGCAGCACTCAGAAATGAGAGAATGTATGTTGAACAAGTAAACGTATAAATAAAAAAACGAGCGAGTGTTTGGCTAAAGTGAGAAAAATCTTTGGAAAGGTGAGACAAATGTGTGATTTTATGTGCCCTGTTACTAAATCCTTTCATCCATGATAACAGTTTTACTCTTCACAATATCATTTTACCCTCTCCCCAACCCGTTTTTACGTTTGTTTTGTTATGAATTATGCCCTCTCATTAAAAAAAGTGATCTGACGCCATACTAAATAGCTACCGTATTTCAAGATGGAGGATGACCATGGAGCGTCGACCACAGTTTATGTATTAAAAATGTAAAATTTCAAGCTGAGAGGAATATTTAGAATTGATGTTGGTGAGAAATATTAATGAAAAGGTTTGTGCACTGGATACACAGAATTTGGTAGTAAACAGGTAAAAAAAATTACACACTGGGGCTTTAACTATGTTCTAAATAGCATAGCTATAAATATATTGTGGAGATGAGGAAAAAATAACCCGAAAAAAAGTGGTTCTCATTGTCTACAAACCTACACCAATAAAATGTTTCGGACTGAAATCAATTGGACCATCTGGTTGTCAGTCTCACCAAACCGCTGCATTTCCACACTCCCCGGTCCAGTATAAAGTTGATGACTGGTGGATAAAGGTTGTTCCAAGTTTTACCAATGACCAGTGAATGGAAAATTTCCATATGTCCAGACAGAACTTTCAAATCAAATCAAATCAGCCTTTATTTATAAAGCACCTTACAGGCATGAAGCATGCCACCAAGGTGCTGTACAACAAAAATAAAAAAATAAAACCAGCAGAGACAAGTAAAACCAACAATACAAGTCTAACAGAATAAAAACATGTAAAAATATCAGAGAGCCTAATAGCCAAGGGAACTTTCAATACGTCTGTTGTCGCCTGACGCCTGTGCTGGAGAGGCTAACAAATGAACACAATTTATCATCTTGCTGTACAGTGATTTTTTACATGCAAAATCAATATCTCATTACCTGACTTTAAGCATTGTGTACTGTTAATATTCATTGCAATCACTTGGAAATCAGTAGAAACCCCCCATGCTTAGTATTGTTTATGTTTCAAATTGTTTAGAATTTTGACCTTCATCCTCTTTGAGAATTTGTGTTTTACTCACTGTATTTGTTAGCCTGGCACTAGGCTATGTATTTGTTCTAATAACAATAAAAAACCTCTTCAGAGTTTCACATCCACCAGCAGGTGGTGGTGCACATAGATATGTAGCTTCAACCTGCACGGATGTGACGTCACGGAATGGTTCCCATTGCTACATGTAAACAAAGCACAGATAGGTGAGGCGAAGGCGATGACCAGAACCGGGCTGTAATCGGAACCAAAACCCTCGCAGCAGAACCAGACTGAAGAATCTGCCTAATGGACTGAACCTGAAGCGGAAAGATGTCCATGGAAGACCCATTCTTCGTCGTTAAAGGGTCAGAAGCATTGGTTAGCTGCACTAAACCTAAGCTAGCATCCACACAAAGCTCGAGCCACGACTTTCCCCCGGTGCCGTTAGCTCTGGTTCGGTCCGTTCTGGCTGATCTGGGTCAGTCCAGCCCTCGGTTAAAATTCATCTGCGCTTGTACAGCATGTAGTGCGGTGAACGCGGCAGCGGCCCTGGTTTTAAAACGTATGAACGAACGTTGTTCAAATGTCTCAGCAGACGTGGGAGTGTCTAATGCAGAAGGTTTTTGATCAGTGACTCTGCTCAGAAAAATAGAAAATTCTTAGAGATCGCCATATAATTATTGGGAATTATTATGAAACACTGTAAACATCTGAAAACGTGTAAATATTGTAGTGATCCATTAGGGGCTACTAATGTAGGAGATGGGTGGTTGAAGGAAGTGAAACTTGAGATGTGGGTTTATCTCAGCTGTTGGTTGGAGTAATAAACCGCGGTTAAGGGCCAAATGTCATTCTAGCTGCTGTTTTTGTTCTGCACTAATGTTGCAACTATGAGAAATGATCTTAAGTTACCTCGCATTTGTAGTACAGCTGCTGAAAGCCTCCGGTGTAGATCAGTTAAAACGCTTGGAAGAAGAGACCAGAGACGATTATTGCAGTGGCGTAGGCAGAAACTAATTTTCGGGCGGGCCTAATAAAAAATGGGTGGACCCGACGACCCCCCCCCCACACACACACACATTCTCGTCTTTCTATCTTGGTGAGGACCATCCATTGACTTCCATTCATTTTTTGTGACTGTATGCCTAACCCTGACCTTGGCTAAAACTTCATTCACACCAGACCTCTAAAACTAACGAGTAGAGCTCTGTAAGATTGCACCAAAGTGAGGACCGCTAAATGTCCTCACTTTAATGTATAGACAAGTACACACATATACACACGTCACACACACACACACAATCCACCTGCGTGCTCTTGAGTCCTGTGCATCATGTGTTTCTGCTGCGCATGTGACCCGCACTCCGAGCTTCAGCGCTCTGTCCTGTGCAGTGCGCACGCTGTCACTAGCAAGGTTTTTTCCATATTTGACCATTTTTTTCAATGGTGATGGAAAATCTGAAGGCGGTCTGTCATTTTGACATGATTGCAATTAACACCCCCGTCTCATGCAGGTGTGCAGAACCTCACACACAAAGAACATCGCGGAGCTAACACAATCAATCAAGAAAAGATTCCCATCAGAGCTTCTGAGCGTTATCTCACACTGGGACTGGGACACCATTCTCAAAGAATCATATTAGCGACGGCACGCTGAAGAGCTGGAGCTCGGAGCGCGCTGTCAGATCACAGACGCGCTCCAGCAGAACCACCACGGCCCACGATGGCAGAGCGCATGCGTGAGGGAGGGATTTTAAAACTTTGGCTCATGGCGCCAGTAACGAGACGCAGTAATAGGAGTGGCCTTTGCTCTATTATTACATGGAGCTGTGCCACACACACACACACGCACTGATTCAATCAGAGCGCACGCTGCGCCAAAAGACCGACAATGCGCCGTCACACTAAAGACACAGATGAGCGTTGCCTCGCCCGTGATTAAAGCATAATTAAGAGGTTTTTAACAAAATCTTTCATTCAAGGTCAAAATTAAAATATAAGCTTCTATTTATGGGATCATATACACTGCTCACAAAATTAAAGGAACACTTTAAAGAAACACATTAGATCCATCAGATCTCAATATGAAGTTGGATATCTATACAAATAACGACAGGGCAATGTCTTAGGAACAAAAGGATGCCAAGTCTTTTAATGGTAATAAAAGTGTTCAGCCTACAGAGGGCTCAATTGTGTAGACACCCTAAAATCAGAGTGAAATGAAGATGTGGCAGGCTAGTCCATTATTTCAAAAACTTCATTTCTGCAACTCAAAATGCTTTTCAGTATCTTGTGTGGCCCCCACGAGCTTGTGTGCATGCTTGACAACGTCGGGGCATGCTCCTAATGAGACAACGGATGGTGTCTTGTGGCATTTCCTCCCAGATCTGTGTGAGGGCATCCCTGAGCTCTTGTACAGTCTGAGGAGCAACCTGGCGCCGCCTAATGGACCCAAACATAATGTCCCACAGATGTTCTATTGGGTTTAAGTCAGGGGATGGTGAAGGCCATTCAATTGTTTCAATTCCTTCATCCTCCAGGTACTGCCTGCATACTCTTGCCACATGAGGCCGGGCATTGTCGTGCATTAGGAGAAAACCAGGACCTACTGCATCAGCGTAGGGTCTGACAAAGGGTTCAAGGATTTCATCTGGATACCTTATGGCAGTCAGAGCACCATTTCCTAGGCAGTAGAGGTCTGTGCGTCCCTCCATGGATATGCCTCCCCAGACCATCACTGACCCACCACCAAACCTGTCATGTTGAACGACGTTGCAGGCAGCATAACGTTCTCCTTGTCTTCTCCAGACTCTTTCACGTCTATCACAGGTGCTCAGGGTGAACCTGCTCTCGTCTGTAAAAAGTACAGGGCGCCAGTGGCGGACTTGCCAATTCTGGTGTTCTTGAGCAAATGCCAGTGGAGCTCTACGGTGCTGGGCAGTGAGCACAGGGCCCACTACAGGACGTCGGGCCCTCAGGCCATCTTCATGAAGTCTGTTCCTGATTGTTTGGGTAGAGACATTCACACCAGTGGCCCTCTGGAGGTCATTCTGTAGGGCACGAGCAGTGCTCAGCCTGTTCCGCCTTGCACAAAGGAGCAGGTATCGGTCCTGCTGATGGGTTGTGGACCTTCTACGGCCCTGTCCAGCTCTCCGAGAATAACCGCCAGTCTCCTGAAATCTCCTCCATGTTCTGGAGATTGTGCTGGGAGACACATTAAACCTTCTTGCTGCAGCACGTGTGGATGTGCCATCCTGGAGAAGTTGGACAACCTGTGCAACTTCTGTAGGGTTAAGGAATGGCCTCATGCTGCCAGTAGAGATAATTACTCAAGCCAAAACTAGCACGAGTGGAAAACCAGCCAAAAAAGATCAAGAGGGAGAAACTTGAAATGACCTCCACATGTTAAACCAGTCCTGTTTTGAGGGTTTTGTAATTGTTGCCACTTTAGTGCACCTGTCGTTAAGTCCATGAACACCAATACAGCTGAAAGTGATTAACAATGCCCTCAGCTGCTTAATCAACCAGAAAATTATCAGACAGGGTTAATTGATTTCATGCCAGGCCCAATAAAAAAAGTGTTCCTGTAATTTTTGTGAGCAGTGTATTTGAAAGTCTGACTCCAGAGCAGTCAGTGCCTCCAGTCCTGAACCTCACCGCTCATCATCACAGCAGCGGATTCAGCCAGAACAACATAAAACAGCCATGAGTCTGTGGTAAAAGTGCAGAACCTCATCATGACTTTAGCCTTCTCAGCATTCCCCTAGAGACATCTGATCACGCACCAGCAGGTGACCAGCTCAGGTAGAGCAGAAGGAAGGTGAGAGAGCGTTCTGGACACAGGTTTAAGTGGAATTGTTAAATTGCATTGTTTACTGGGGCTCTCTACATATTCATGATCATGACATTAAATGAAGATTTAATGGTATTGAATGTTTATTAATTATTATTTAAAAATGAAAGAGACGGAAAAAAGCTGATCATGACCAGTTTTTAACTCTGTCAGAATGACAAAGAAAAACATGTCTAGGGCAACCTCTGATATATTTTATATTATATTATTATATACTATGATATATATTAATTTACATTTATATTAAATTACATTTTGTTCTGTTTCAATTTATTGTATGATGGCCTGAAAGGACACCCCTCCAAAATGAAATAAATTTACATATCATTTTTTAAGTGAGCCATTTGATTGGGTGGGCCCAGGTAAAAAGTGGGTGGCCCAGGCCCACCCATAGCCACGCCCCTGGATTATTGAACAAAATGTGTCACGGACTCAGAGCAAATCGTCAACAGAGAGTCTGCAGTTTGTGGTTTTCAGCAAGTTCATTTTATTTTGACAAGTTAAAGGTGTAATATGGGTAGGGTTGGGTATCGTTTCAATTTGAACGATTCCAGTTCTGATCCCAATTCCTCATTTCGATTCTCAATTCTGATTCTTTCAAGAGGCAGGGTCCAAAAACTTTCCATGTTTTAAATGAGCCAGCTGACCACAGGTCTTACTTAATGAAATAATTAGAACTTCAACATGAATTTTAATTCTATGAACAATAACATCACCTTAATTCAAGAAAGAAAAAAAAAGACTGGCAGCTGATTTGTTTGATTTAGTGATGAATAACTCCTGTAGAAACTAATGAAGGCTGGGAGACATTTCAGCAGTTAAATTAATAATGGATTGGATTTATAAAGCGCTTTTCAAGGCACTCAAAGCGCTTTCCATTATTCATTCACTCTCACATTTGCACACTGCTGATGATGGTAAACTACTACGTAGCCACAGCCGCCCTGGGGCGGTCTGACAGAGGTGAGGCTGCCATTCTGCGCCATCACCCCCTCCGACCACCACCAACACAGGCAAGTTAGGTTAAGTGTCTTGCCCAAGGACACGACAGCGACAGACTGAGCGGGACGCGAACCTGCAACCTTCAGATTGCCGTGCGTCAACTTAACTCCTCTGCCACCATCGCCCCAAATTAAGGTGTTAATTGCTTCAAAACCTGACGTAGCAAACGCTACTAGTAGGTTCCAATGTGTGAAACCTGAGCCAATCGAATTGCTTGTTGAGTTTTTTTCAGCTGGCTGGCTTTCGTGTTAACCAATCACAGGGAGAGAATCCACGTAAACAGGAAAATGATGAATGCGGGCGGGCAAACTCTTATATAGTCTTTGGCAAAACAATGCCAGCAAACAGTCTGATCAGCTAAGCTTTTACGTTGGGATGTAGAATTTCACGAACCGAGTGGATTATTTTTACTACACCACACGGATTATGGCCATAACCTGCAGGTAAGCCTCATTTTAGCTTTTGGCTTCAGGAAATAGCATGCTGCCTCGTTAGCGGCTAGCACCGCTCCATACAGTTTGAACTAAGTGGTACTTCTTGTTTGTGAGTCTGGGCTTTAATCTAAACGCCGGCTGCTTCTGTGAATATCTTGCGTTGTGTCACTGTGTGTTTTTCTGGATACGTGTAGCGTCTATTTTACGGCCTCACGTTTATTTACAGCTTATGGGTGTTCTGTTTGTAGAAAGTGGATCCTATTGATTAGATTTAGCCTACTCCCCTTAAGCGTGTGTGCAGTTTGTGTAATATATGGGTGAATGGATGAATGTTTTTGTCAAAAACATGCTTAATATATTCAAAAACCTTCTGAACAACTTTGTTGCCGGAAGCGCTACTGTGACCGTCAGTTGTGTGATGCTGATGCTTAAGAATCAATGGTAATTTGGCGTCCCCTAGTGGTGATATGTGGTTAGCGCCCCACCCAAAAAAAAAGTCACCGGCCGCCACTGGTGTGAATCTGCATTTGAAGCCGGTTGTCTTCATCTCACTCCCCAGGGACCTGATTTACTCTTTGGCTTGGCACCAAGATTATTCCAAGGAGGACTGTTTATAGATTTATTAAGAGCCCACTGACCTCTTTGGTTGAGCGTTGTTGCTGCTAACTGGCTGTGGGCCATCATCCGCTTGTCCAGCGATCTGAGTAGATGAGAGGGTGTCGTCATTTTCAAACAATCCACTTACTTCCCAATTGACTTCTAGTTGAGATATTTTAGTTTCAAGAACTGTGATCTTCTGGAGAAGTATTTTTTGGAAGTGTTCTGAAAAAAAGGAAGGCATCATGGTCATCATAGTCACTGCGTAGAAAAGCTTTGGCAGGAAAAACAGCAATCTCAGTGAAAAGGAAAAGAAAAAACATAAAGGAAAAATGTAAGCAAGCAGGAACGAAGCAGAGAAGCATCTGCACTGTAGCGAAGCTAGATACGTGTTTGGTTTCCAGAAGGAAACACATGTAGGAAGGCAGCAGTCCGTGTATTGCCTTGTATGTAAATCTGTATAAGTGAATCTTTCTCCTGCTGGTCAC
Source organism: Aphyosemion australe (assembly GCA_006937985.1). Lineage (NCBI taxonomy): Eukaryota > Metazoa > Chordata > Actinopteri > Cyprinodontiformes > Nothobranchiidae > Aphyosemion > Aphyosemion australe. The sequence goes on from SSNS01001037.1 coordinate 44,899, forward strand.
AGCAGGCCATCGTACCTGAGAGAATAACTCACAGTGGTGAGTCAGACACTTACGGTTAGTAGTGAACCTCAGAGCAGCATGGTACACAGTGTCAAGCGATCGAAGACATTTAGCTGAAGCATTTGTATATAAAATATCTCCATAATCCAGTACAGAACACAGTGCAACAGAACACCACTGGTGTGAGAGGTTCGCTGCTCAATAATCACAATACAAACTACCAGAGTACCAAAAATTTAAAGTCGTGGACAACAAAGGACGTTTGGACCTAGAAAACGGCTACTAGTGTCCAGCGCTCTTTTGTTTACTCTGGCAATGTGGGTTCCAGTTCTGGCGGACATGGCCTGGGGATGGTAGCCGATGAGAGGGGTGAGTGTTTGGTGACTGTGTTTGCATAACTACCTTTAACTTAGTAAACTCCCTCCGCAAGGGTGTGCTTTGATTGATGTTACCATGTCGTACTCAAGCTCAGACAACAGATTACTGCTTTTTGTAGGATTTAGTCACGGACATTCACACACGTGATAAACAAGCTAAGCTAACACCAGTACAGTAACTGTGTTTGCCAGAAGCCAGGTAATCAACTGAAAGATACAAAAAGAAACAACCACAACATTAATATCACAAACCTATTAATGGCTGTACCTACTCATTTTTATAAACGTAACACAGTTATTATCACATATAAACTCATCAGCTCAGCCTCACCAGTCAACAGCGATATTCATGAGAAAAAAAAAGATCCGGCAGGTGGAATATATGCACAGGTGTTACCGCATAACATATTGGATTCACAGAGATCACTCCGCCGCACATAAAGTGGGAATTTAAAGTAAACACTGGGCTTGGTTGGTAGAAAACCATAACAAAACAAACTGACACATTAGAAAAACTGGGAGAAAACCACACACTAGGATTTACAGAGAGTGTGCAATAATTGTTTAAACAAAATTAACAAGGCTGCCCAAACTTTAGCTAATTTTATAGATTCTTTTGCAGATTTGCTATTGCAGCTTTAAATTGGGTGAGGAGTTATTAAAAAGACAGGAAGCAATGTGTGACCATAAATGGATGCTGCTCCCAAAGTATTAACAAAACTTATGTTGTAGTACCAAAATGATCAGTGTTGGGACCAAAGTTATTTCATTTATTTATAAATGATATCTGTAAAGTGTCCAAAGTGCTCAGAATGGTATAATTTGCCGATGATACAAATATTTTTGTTCAGGTGGGGATTTGCAGTATTTAATAAATGAAATGAATAGGGACATTATTAAATAGAAACTTTGGCTAGATAATTCAATTCAATTCAGTTTATTTCTATAGCGCCAAATCACAAGAGTGATCTCAAGGCTCTTCACAAAGTAAACATTCTAGTTTAGCCTACTTATCAGTGCATTGAGTTCAGTTCATTAAGCCAATTAGTTAAAAGTTTCCTATGTAAGGAAACCCAGCACATTGCATCGAGTCACTGACTTGTTGTGTCAGAGACTTTACAGCAATCCCCATTCTAAGCAAGCATGTAGCGACAGTGGTGAGTAAAACTCCTCTTTAACAGGAAGAAACCTCCAACAGAAACTAACCCTGATTCTGGATTTGTCTGTGATCATCAGGAGTAGATTCACCTTACAGAGTCCTCCATGTTCTCGTTTTTGCAGGGAGGTAGAGAAGGCGGTGCACGCAGCTCAGAACCTCCATCGCAGATGGAGCAAGCTGCAGCAGGATGGGGGCGGAGCCTCCAAAGAAGAAATAGACTGGACAACCAATGAGCTGAGGAACAGCTTACGATCCATTGAGTGGGATCTGGAGGACCTTGACGAGACCATCAATATCCTTCCCCATTTGAGTCAGACTCGTAGCTTTATTGGTCCCAAAAGGAAGTTAGTCAGTAACCATAGTAACCATCCGCTCCATCAATACTATACCAGAAGATAGTTAAAGGAGTCATCACCTGAAAATTTCACTTTTCCACTTGAAAAAATGTCTATAATGGCTTCCTAATGATTTTTCACTGGCTGAGAAGCCGATATTTAACATTGAAGCGTTTGTTTAATCTTGCCTTCTTCAACCAGCTCACATGCACCCCACGAGCACGCGCACTCCAACACGAGAACTTGAGCTCTGGCCTATATGTCGACACAAAGGTCGAATATAAACAAATATGAACCACAACCAGCACAACAAAGCTCATTTCATAACGTGAAACACATGAATGATGTCTTACCGTTGACGACTCGTGTTATAATCCGTGTTACGGGAGACAAAACTCTGATCGGTTTGTGTATTCCATCTTCACAACAGCATAAGAGCCGATGCCTGGCTGTTAGCTTGCTTTGTCCCAACTCAACAACAAGCGAGGACGCCATTACGCACGAGGCGAGGCTCGTACTGTTGGATCCCGTAGGTCACTGCCAGGTCGGGTTCAGTTATAACTTTTGTAATTTTGGAGCAAGACGCTGAAGCTGCTTCCTGCTTCCTTCCACCAATCAACGCGCTCCTCAGTCCCGCGCACGTCCGACACAGCCGAAATATCGCGTGTGATCTCGCGAGAAAATATGCCCTTCACAATAAAGGATCAGAAAAGCACATTTTTTATTTATTTTTCCAATACAATTTATTTTAATGGTCTAAAAGACTATAATAGGACGTAGATATCCACGGTGTTATAGGTGATGACTCCTTTAAAGAAATGAACTAACCACGTGGTCACATGATTATGGTGGCCATGTTACCACATGTTTTTGAACGTTGTTTAGATGTTTTACTGAAACAAAAAGAACATTTTTTCTAACTGTATGTGAACGCATCGTGGAGTCCAACCCTAAGAAGTTCCACCTAGACGCTGCAGAGCTAATGAGGAGGAAGGCCTTCATCACTGGTACCAAGCGCTCGGTCAAGGTAAGCCCAAACCCAGAGCTGGTCCAGGGTTGGGGTTCGGGGCCTAAACCCAAACGGTCTTCTTGTTTTGCAGAACATGAAAGAGCAGATGTTGAGTCCAGCTGCTGACCCAAACCTAAACCAGGCTGACAGAAAGAACAAACAGGTAGCTGGTGTCTCACCTGCTCCTATCGCACTTGTGCCCATGAGTCAGATGATGGACAGGATGAAGATGATGATGATTGGGGAGCTTTTCTCTGTGTTTTGCCTTTTCATGTTGAGGTTGTGCTCGGTGAGCGTGGAGCCCAGGGCCCCATCTGGCAGCCTACTTCTGATAAGTATAGCCGATTGGACCGTCAGCTGCAGAACGCCAATTCTCAGTTCATTGAGGAGCAGCACGTGCAGCAGCAGGTAGGAGAAAACCTGAACAGCACCAGGACCCAGTCTCTGGGTAGAACGGGTTTCACAGCACTCTGTGTGTTCCAGCTGATCGCAGAGCAGCAGGATGAACAACTGGAACTGGTGTCCGGAACCATCGGGGTTCTGAAGAACATGTCGGAGCGAATTGGCATGGAGCTGGATGAACAGACTGTGTAAGAATACAAAGACTGGTTCTTTTGGACCAGCAGTACCGGGTTCCCGAGATATTTCAGATCCATGTATTCATTTGTGTATGTGTGTGTTAGAGCTGAGCGGTAAATCGATTTCATCACTTCATTTGAATTTTCTGTTTGTGAAGATCCAATTTAGGAAACTCTGGATTTTTTTCTTCTCCTTGGCTGCCATAGTTCAGAGTAAAGTTTTTCCCACTCAAACATGTCTTAGTGTTCCAATTTTAGCAGAAATGGAATGCCTTACCCGTCCACCTGAGAGCCCCACGAACTGTAGATGCTTTTAAACGGAATCTTAAGACTTATCTTTTCAGGGAATCCTTTTGTTAAGTACATTTTATAAACCTTGTAGCACTTTGAGATTGCTAAAATATAAAGTGCATTACAATTAGAATTTATTATTATTATTATTATTATAAATGGTAAATGGCTTGCATTTGTATAGTGCTTTCTAGGGTCCACCAAGACACTTTATAGCACATCCCACCCACACACACGCGTTCACACACTGGTGGTGATGAGCTATATTGTAGCGACGCTTCCAGAACACATCAAGCACAGCAGTTCAGATCAGGCCAGACAGGAAATCAAACACAAAAGCAGTTTAAAGTGGTCCTAGAATGCAGTTAATCAACAATCAAATGGCGCTTACACACTAGCACCGGCTCGGACCGGGCGGGATTGGGTATGTTCCTTTCACATCCGGGTGGCCCGGGGATTTTTGGGGCTGAACCGTACGTGTTTTCGGCCCTCATCTGAAGGTGGTCTGACTCGCGCCGAAAACCGGGCCAACACACCCACTGCCGACTCATTGGTCGGCTCAAATTCACGCCTACCTTTAGGGGGAACCTCCGATTAGCGGATAGAATCCGCCAGCGGGGGCTTCCCCCATGCGCGCTTCATTATCACTCTGAATGCGGAGGAGTTAACAAGCCTCTGACTGAAGCTGTTTTATCTGTTTCCGTCAGCTGTGATGAGCGCAGCGCGCGCACACACACACACACACACACTGACGCCACGCAGCTTTTTGTTTAATAAGGAAGAGACCGCGGACTTCGCGCTCCTTTGACCCACCCAGCCGTTTCTCTGTTCCTGTCTGCTGTGATGCGCGCAGCGCGCGTGCACACACACACACACACACACACACACACACACACATACACACTGACACAGTGCTGCCACGCAGCTTTTTGTTTAATAAGGAAGAGACCGCGGACTTCGCGCTCCTTTGACCCACCCAGCCGTTTCTCTGTTCCCGTCTGCTGTGATGAGCGCAGACACCGGGCAGACTTCTCCGCACTCCTTTGACCCGCCCACATCACTGATATATTCGCGCCAATTTTTCGCGCGCATTTCTGAGACCGCCTATCACGTCCGCATTCCAAAGGGTGTCCTGGAAGACGTGTGTAAACAACCTGGCGGGGCCGGGGCCGACTGAGGCCGACCGATCGGAGCCGACCCGGTGCTAGTGTGTAAGTGCCATAAAACAGCTTTGAGCCCCTAAAAGCATCAGAAATGTTCTTTAGGCTTTCATCTGTCCCAGGAGCCCTGATACAGGCCATTCTAAACCCCCTAAACCAGCCTTGCTGTGAAAAGAGCTGTTAGCCCCTCCCACTGGACCAGGACATGAATATGATAATGAGCTGCTTGCTGATTGGTTGGTTTCCCCAGAAGGCCTCAGACACTGGAGGTGTTAAGGAAGGCTTTCTCAGATCAGAAGTTTTCCTCTCGTCTTTCTAATTTACATAAAAAGTAGATCACACACGGCTTTGACTTTTTGGCATGCTACTGTTGACCACCCAAGCCAACAAGGAACATGCTGGATTACATTCTAGCTCCTCTTTAAAACATCCAGAAACTTTGAAAATAAAAGTCAAATGCAGATTACCAGTTGCTTAACTAGTAAAACGATTTGTCATTATCTTAGTAGCTGAAGTAATCAGAACCATGGTTACTTTTTGTAACCCCAGATTTTATGAGTACCCTTTTAAGGCCTCACTAATTGGTAACATCCCTTCCCTAACCAATCACTGAATAGTTTTTAATATACGCCCACCTGGGTGGGCCCTGATCCGGTATAAGAGGGGTGTAAACCCACCATTTGTCTCCCAAAGGTTCTTAATCCTACCAGAACCAGTGAGGCTGATGGCCTTAAAGGGCTACACCTATTCTCATAGAATCTGGGGTTAGTGTGTAACAGAGCAGTGTTTCCAGACTGGAAATGTTAAAGTATCGTACCAGGATCTTAAAATGATCGTACACTACTGAGTTGCATCCTGACATGTCTGAAGACCCACAACTTCATTATTAATGCATCAAACCAGCTCCGGTGGTCTAGTGGTAGAGTGTCCGCCCTGGGAGATCGGGGTTCGAATCCCGGTCGGGTCATACCAAAGACTTTGATAAAAATGGAACCCAATGCCTCCTCGCTTGACACTCAGCACTAAGGGGTTGGATTGGGGGGTTAAACCACCAAATAGTTCCCGAGCGCGGCCACAGCTGCAGCTCACCGCTCCCCACGGGGGATGGGTCAAATGCGGAGGACAATTTTCGCCACACATCAGTGTGTGTGACAAACTGATGGCTTTAATCTTAAACACAGTGCAAAATTATAGTCTTTAAAGTAGTTTTAGCTTTAGGAATGTCTCTGGATGCAACCTGCAGCCACAGATTCCACACAACAAATGGCTAAAATGATCATATATGGGATTTATGATCATACAGAGAGCTAAATTATCCTACAAATACGATAATGGGCTCTATGCACGCTCCAACTTCCGCATTCCACATAAGGCCGCACTCCTATTTCCGGTTGTCATAGTCGCCAGCGAAGCTGTGACATGGCTGAGAGTTTGGAGTTCTCCCGGTGCTTCCTGGAGGTTAGTTGCTTGTGGCTTTTTGGTCGGACGTGTTATTGGTGGAGGTTTTTTTAAAAAAATCGAGAGAACCACTTTATTCTTTTTTTTCATCTAAACAAAGAGAAAATTTGCCATACATCATTGATTGTAACATTTGGTAACTCCAGAAAGCACCGGGTGAACTCCAAACTCTCAGCCATGTCACAGCTTCGCCGACGACTATGACAACCGGAAATAGGAGTGCGGCCTTATGTGGAATGCGGAAGTTGGAGCGTGCATAGAGCCCATTATCGTACGTCTGGCAACACTGTAACAGAGTACACAGCAAATTTAAAAGTGTTAATTTTGGGTGTTGGTCCAATTTAACACTAATAATTGTTAATTTAACACTAAAAATGGTTCATTTAACACTAAAAGGGTTACATAGTTGATATGTAACACTGACATGAGAGTCAAACCCAAGTGTTAAAAAGGAATGTTTCCTAATCAACTCTGTAGGAGTAATTTTGGACAAAATAACTCCTGAAAAGCTAACTCTGAACTCCCATAGTGGCTATAACACCTGCAGAGTTAATTCACAGACTCCACCCCTTTATTCTAAAAGTTGGACTGGTAGTGACTGATTGGCTGCAGAGAGCTGCAGTGGGCAAGGTGCATTGTGGGTAGTCATGTTTTTAGGTAATTTGTTCTATTTTGGGGTGTTTATGCATGTTTTTTGGGGGGGGGGTTGTGTTGTTCTTAGTTACTACTTTGTTCACTGTTGCAAATGTGGTGCTACTTGTTGTGTCATGTTGGCACCATAAGTGAGGAGGCTGGTCACAGGAATGGCACTGCTGTGCCGTTCCACTGTCACAATATAGAAGTGGAGCGTGGTTCACACTAATGCTCAGGACTCTGCTCCTTGTGTTCCTCTCTCTGTCCACAGTCATGAGGGGTACAGAGCATGAGTTAGCTCAGTGGTTCTCAATTAGTGGGGCGCGCCCCCCTTGGGGGGCGCGGGAGAAGAGCAGGGGGGGCGCAGCGGACGCACCCAACCCCCCCTCCCCCCACCCCCACCCCGCTCGGAGCCTCCCCACGGAAAATACAAGGGTATTCCAACCTCCACTGTCAGTCCAATCAATGAGGATCAGACTGATTTATGAACACAGAAAAAGTCCAGACATGATTTTTATTTAATGGAAAGGCAGTGCATGTGTTAGATGGAAGAGAAATTTAGATTTTTCTTACTTT
>SSNS01001038.1:0-26555 GCA_006937985.1 Aphyosemion australe
CGTACAACCAGCTGGTGCACTCCGCTCCAGCGTATTTCCAAGTGTCGGCTCACTTGACAGTGGTCGTAAGGGAAACGTTCAGCTTAATCAATATCACGTAATAAATGCCTCATTTTCTGACCTTACCCACAAACTGAACAATAAAGTAACACCACTATCTTTCATGTTTTCTTCAAAATAAAACGTAATTCCACGTGTAGTTAGCTGGAATCGAGGCACAGTTGACGGAAAAGCTGCTTCTGACCGGAGAGCACTCCCGAGGCAGCGAAACCGGTACCGATTCGAGGTGGCTGGCCTGCAGAGAAGTTTGTTCTGAAAAAGTTCTTTAATGTCATTTTCAGCCGCGCTTTGAGCAACAATAGGGAGAGGTGAGCCTGTTGTCGGGAATTATATTTTTTACCTGCTGTGCCTTTAATTTTAGAATTTAGAATCAAGTTAATCAAATATGTTAATTACTTTTCTTTCCAGGTTTATTGATACAAATATGATTCTTGTACTCTTTATTGATCTGCATTTAACCAGGATTTATGCATGTTTACATCAAGCTGTGAGTTCCAGCTAAAGCAAGAAGGTTTTGATCTCCTGTGAAGGTCTGGTTTTGGTGTCATAAAACTGTGTGCAAAGGGAGGTGAGGAGTATCTGACCTAGGGACAGATAAGACAGGAGAAAGTTTAGACCAGATGGCTTCATTCCTGGAGCCAGATATCATAAATATGTCAGTTACCAAGGTATACGAAAGTTAGGACCTTGAAGGGAGGTACTAGGCGGAACCAGGCTCTGCAGAAGGGATAAAATCTGTGTGCATGCTGTGAAACTTCAGATTCACCATTATACGATGGGAGATGGTCGGAATCTCCCCGACTGTACGTTGGGTTACAATAAAGGATGATTGAGTGAAATAAAGAGTTTACGTTGATTGCAACGAGGCGGTCTCTATGGCTCGTTCTGTGTTTGATCAGAAGATTCTAACGAACCGGGAGAGTGGGAAAAGAACGAGAAGTCAAATTCTGATCCAGCTCGGAGGAAAGAAGAAGGCCGGAACCAGGATCACAAGGGCCTGAGAGGAGTGACGTCAGACGAGCTGCAGAGAACCATCAGATTTGAGCTAAATACATCAGGAACAGAAACAAACATTTTTTCCCACAACAATTTGGAGGGGGCACCCGAGGCAATCTTCTGACCAGACGACGGATAATTGGACATTGGACGCAGTCCTGTAACCGACCGCCGAACATTGGACATTGACGAGACTGAGGCAAAGATAAGACGAACAACCACGTGGACTTCAATTACTGGTAAGCAGGACCTGTTTAGTCAAACTCTGCATATTGGGGATAATTAAATTATTTGTTCGTTGGACATTTGGCATAGTCTCGGCTGTAAATTTGTGTGTTTTAAAATCGAGTCATTGCTTTGTCGGACACTTCGAAGATGGACCGACGGGTCCCGACGCGTTTGTGTTGTTGCTCCAGGCGGTGACGTGCCAACTGCGGGGTCGCCGGGTCCCGCAATTAGTCTGGTTTGAATGCCACGGGGAGGTAAGAGTACCCGAAAACAACTACCAATGTAGTCGTGCTTTCAGGACTGGCGATCCAACAGCTTTAGCCGGCGGGCTAAAGTTGGGCAATAGGCCACAAGCTGGGGTTGGTTATCCCGTGGAGTAGAAGCGCCACGAATTTACCTGGATTGGGCATTTTTAAGCAAATGATGGCTTAAATGTACATTTATAATTGGGCATTGTAAGAGTGGCTTACTGTAAATTGTGGGCAGTTCAAAAGTAGTGGAACGAGTTCCCACACAGATAGGACTGCAGACTCCCACCTCTGTCCTAGTGTATGCTTTGAGTGTGTGGATGTTTTTTTGTTAAGGAGTGGCTGATGGTATATAGTAGCATGTTGTCCTGGTGTTGAGGTGTGTGTGGCTACGTGGATAAATGATTAGTTATTTGTTGTCTTGGTGTGATTTGCGGTGTGCGTGCAGTAACTTTGTCAGATCCTGTTGCGTTTCATGTGTGTGCTTGGAACCTGAGTGTGTGCTGCTGCTGAGTGGGCGTGAACCAAGAGTGTGGAGGCCTGCATGTGTGTGTGCTGGAGGCGTGGCTGAGATTCTGGTTCTGATCCGGTTGGGTTTGTGGTGTGTGTGTGTGTGTGTGTAAGATGCTGCGGGCATGTCTGACTAGCAGCGTGAGTGTGAATGTGACTGTGGATGTGAGTTCGCTTGAGCGGTGGGCTTTGCATGCAGAACTGAACTTTTTAGGAGCAAAGAGAAAGAAAGCTGGTCTTTACAGAGGCTGTGTGAGCCTCGAATTGAAGCTGGTATAATGCCCCTGCATATACTAATGCTAGATTTGGCCCCAAATTCACGTTTTGTGTTATCAAAATTATATTACATAAAACAGACGCAAAGGACAAAAATTAAAGTGGCAAAATCATGAACGGAAAATTAATAAAAACATTAATTTGGCATAACGTAGCACGAACGCATAAAGAATTGCTAAATTTGGTTGATGACTCCTAAAATGAATCAAATTGAAATAAAATGGACTTAATAGATTTACGTGGAACTATATATAATTGAAGTTATTCTGGAAAAAGACATTAGATGACCCTGGAAATGAGCAAAATTAGATGGACATTTAAGAACACATCCTAAATAGCATAAATAAATGGTTCTTGAAAATTAGTTAAATTTGGACACTTAACTCTTTAAAGTAATATGAAATGAGCAAAAAGGCCAGTAATTTGATTCTTAAAATCTGAGCTACAAAATGAAGAAAATTTAATCTAAAAAGTCACACTGTCTGCGCATGACGAATTCATTTGACAATTAGGTGGATAAAATAAATATTTGATCTATAAGAGAGGTTAATTGCAGTATTTGATTAGAAATATCTATTTGATTGACGTGAAGGACGCCAAACTTTGTCTGCCTACGTGATAATTAGGATAGAAAATACAAATTTATAAAAAGAGTGGTTTTATGATGGCTGGAGGTCGTGTGATGGCGCTGAGACTTATATGTAATCTCTCATGTCATTGTTAAAGGTCTGCTGATTTGGTAAATTTCTATTTGTATGTTTCTAAAATTGAAGGTTAATTTTGATTAGTGAATAATCTGTGGCCCTGTTGTGCTGGTGTTCCTTACTGGGATGATGATGCTGGCTGGTTTGACTTTTCCTCTGGATTCTGTCATTTCTAATTAATCAGATATTAAATATAGGGTGAGGATTTTATTTATCATGTAGTGAGCTACTTTGCTTTACTGGGCGAAGGCCTGAGAGTAATAACATGGAGCCCTGCACATGAACTGTCCTGCAAAAGTCAAAGAGCTGCTTCACTGTTGCCATGGGGTCTGCAATCGCCCCTAGGAAACATATCATGAACTGTGAACTGAACGCAAACCAACAACAAAGTTGGACAAACTGTGAAAGAAGTCGCTGCTATGGAGTCAAAACAGATAACAACAGGAGGCCAGGCTCCTGAGAGCGAGGAGGCACATGACCTTTGGCTGGGGTCATCAAGAACTTGAATACAAGGGACTATACAATCTACTCCATGTGAAGGCTCTTGGGTTTAACCTAGTGGTGGAAAGTGCTCACTGCATGTAAGCTTAGGGACTTGGTCAGTTGAGTGACCGCTGCTGGTTGAGTGACATGACGGAGTCTGAGTGGGGGTTGGCCTCTTGGTGTTGTTGTTTCAGGGGGGAGTGCTTTCTGGATGAGGCTGCAGATTTACAAATTTACCAGGACTGATTGATTAGTGGACTATTTAATGGCTAAATTGCAAAACATTTGGTTAATCTGAGGAAGATTTGAATTTTATTAGTCCTGACAGATGGGAAACATATTACTAAATCCTAAATTAGAGGTGTACAAACAGAGGAATTCATAAAATTAAGCATTTTAGAGTCCGAGAACAAAATCCCAAAACTAAGCTATTTCTCTATAATTTATGGTAAATTTCTCTAAAACTTCTTTTTACTTTGGAGTGAGAGTTGCATTTGGTCTGTGCGACGTCCATGGTGCCAGTCATTGTTTAGCAGCTCTGAACCAAAACATCGAGGCTAAGATATAACAAACAGGACTAAATTAAACAGCTGCGAAACCTGGGAGCAGGAGAAACTGTGCTCGAATAATAACAATTAATTTGGAAATAAAACGATACATTCTATTTAAATTATCTGGTATGAGCAAACCAGGACGGTGTGACTTAAACAATTTGAAGTGAAATCATATAATCCAAAATGGGCCTTTGAATGTTTGAGTGTGTGTGAGTGAGGGAGTCAGTGACTTTGACATGTGTGATGGTTTTATGACACGGTGTGTGTTTAACTGGCATGTTGGAGCTTATCTGGCTGTTGTTGGATGTGTTGTGGAATGTTTGAAGGTCTCGTGGAAGATTTATGTGGTTTATTCGGACGAAGGCGAGATAGAGATTTTAAATTCCAAAAGTTACTGAATCGTTTTTTGAGTTTTCTGGAACAGAACAACGGATGGTTCTGTTTCAGAAAAAAGGAGGAGGTGTAAAGGGAGTAAAATAAACAAGGAGGCGTGAAGGGGGGCGAAAAGAACAATATCGCGAGAATTATTCCCTATGACATGCAGAAGGGAGACTATTTCAGGTTCAAGCCCCAGTATGTGACAGTAATGGACAATGGACTGACTGCCAGACTGGTTCCAGAACCTGTGACAAAGCGCAGAGTTAAAGGACAAACAACAAGACTCTGATAGACGTGACGTTGATCAACCAACGACTTGGACTGACTGGACTTATGACAAAAGACTGAACAACAAGCACTGAAAGCCTTGGTCAAAAGTGCTCACGACGTCTGCTGCTCGGCTGGAGCATCATCAGGATCATCTCATCAGGATCATCTTCATCAACGTCGTCGGACAACATCAACTGGGCGTGGCTACAGGTCATCAAAAGAAAGCAGCACGGCAAAGTGGTCAGAAGGACCACCTACGCGGTGAGGCTTCATCGGTAGGAGACACGTGGGGCCACAGGAGTCGACGCTCGCCAGCTCAGGAGACAGACCGAGGTCTCAAGGAGCTGCAACAAGGATCAGGAGGTGTTGAAAGGAGGTGTGTTGATTTCTGGTGGAAACGGCCGTTTCCCCCAGTCAGCTCACCTTGAAGATTTGTGTGTGAAAGGGGGTAACCTGGTTTTGAGGAGGCTAGCAGCTGTTAGCTCCGGTCAGGTTGCTCTGAAGTCAGGTGATTTTCAGAGACTTTGAACTGTCTCTGGTCTCCTAAAAAAATAAATAAATTAAAAAAAAGCAAGAGGAGAGAAAAAGAACATTGCGAAGAGACATTCGTGCTTTCACCGGAAGAACGTGAAAGAGATTCGTGATTTTGTCGGAAGACCTGCGTGTTCTTTTTGCCGGAAGTTCTACGAAGACATCCATCACTACTGGACTCTACTTAATGACCAGCCTTTGATTTATATTTGATTTTAATAATTCATGATTTGATTTTGAATGAATATAAGTGATCATTGAAAAAGAAAAAAACATTCTAATAAATAAAAACAAGGATAAAATTAAGGTTAAAGATAAAGGTAAAATAATGATTAAGATTAAGGCTTAAGGCCCAGGCTGGCTGTTTTTCAATCTGTTTAACTTTTTCTTCCTGAACAGGTTTTTTCTAAATAATGGACTCTAAAAAATTGCATATAATCAGTTTGCTTTGTTTGTGCATGATTCTGTTGACATTTCTGATTACACTGGTCATGTGGAGAGTGTCCCTGAAGAATTAATAAGGTTAAACTTAATTAAGGATTTGGTGAGTAATTGATATTTGGTAAATTGAACCAAGAGTTAAATTACTGGGACAAATAACATCATTTCAAATAACATCATTTTAAAGGGTAAAGTTTCAATCATCAATTTCAAAATGCATTCTTTTGGTCGTCCAGGAGGGGCGGACAGGCCCCAAAGGTTGAATACCTGGAAGGTTCTGATTCCATTGGGCCTTTCCATGATTTTAATTTACAATGTTATTGCTTTCATGACTGGTGTTTTTCCATTTTCCAGAGATGCCCAACGTTCTGAACTGTTGCCTTCCGATCGTGTAGCCGCTAAGTTTGATAATCTACCCATTGAATTGGCTGTGATTTCATCTAAGGGGGACCCCAGTAAAGCATTCCATGAGAACATACGTAGGTTGTGTGAGCAGTCCTGTGAGGTATTTGCAGGAGTGGAGGAGGAACTAGCGGTCACATCCCGGATGGCCTTTGAAAATCGCAAGGCCATAGACAAGATCCTAGCTGAGATAAGTGGTTCTGATCCAGCTGAGCCACTCCAGGCCGCTCAGCGACCTGTGACCTAGAAGACCTCGAGTCTCTGTTAGAACTATGCACGAGCAGTCCGGAATCAGTAATCAGTAATGCTTTGGCGACGTTTGGGCATGTTTGGAAAATGGACAAGGTTCTTTCAATTAATGTTTAGGTCTATTAATGGTTGTTTTTACATTCTAATCAAGTGTGGTTGTTTTGCATTCCCGGAGTCCGAGGTCTGGTAAATGAAATGTTTTTTCAGGTTTTCAACTGGGAGAGGCAATATATCTTGGTGCCTCTGGGTCAGATGAAGGGTCAGACCTTAAGTTGAGGGAAAGATCCATCAGATAAAGTTGGTTGGACTCTGGTTTTTCAGAGTCCAAAAGGGGGTGTGTCGGGAATTATATTTTTTACCTGCTGTGCCTTTAATTTTAGAATTTAGAATCAAGTTAATCAAATATGTTAATCACTTTTCTTTCCAGGTTTATTGATACAAATATGATTCTTGTACTCTTTATTGATCTGCATTTAACCAGGATTTATGCATGTTTACATCAAGCTGTGAGTTCCAGCTAAAGCAAGAAGGTTTTGATCTCCTGTGAAGGTCTGGTTTTGGTGTCATAAAACTGTGTGCAAAGGGAGGTGAGGAGTATCTGACCTAGGGACAGATAAGACAGGAGAAAGTTTAGACCAGATGGCTTCATTCCTGGAGCCAGATATCATAAATATGTCGGTTACCAAGGGATACGAAAGTTAGGACCTTGAAGGGAGGTACCAGGCGGAACCAGGTTCTGCAGAAGGGATAAAATCTGTGTGCATGCTGTGAAACATCAGATTCACCATTATACGATGGGAGATGGTCGGAATCTCCCCGACTGTACATCGGGTTACAATAAAGGATGATTGAGTGAAATAAAGGGTTTACATTGATTGCAACGAGGCGGTCTCTATGGCTCGTTCTGTGTTTGATCAGAAGATTCTAACGAACCGGGAGAGTGGGAAGTCAGACGAGCTGCAGAGAACCATCAGATTTGAGCTAAATACATCAGGAACAGAAACAAACATTTTTTCCCACAACAAGAGACAGACCATCATAACACTTAAAAATGTAGGTCTTTCCTACAGAGAAATTGCAAAGAAAGTCAAGGTGTCAGTGAGTCCAGTTTCCTTCACCATCAAAAGGCACTCAGAAACTGGGGCAAACTCTGACAGGAAGAGGTCTGGCAGACCCAAAGCCACAACTGCATCAGAGGACAAGTTTCTGAGAGTTAACAGCTTGCGTGATAGGCGGCTCACAGGACAACAGCTTCAAGCACAGCTTAATAGTGGTCATAGTAAGCAAGTCTCAGTTTCAACTGTGAAGAGAAGATTTGAAGCTGCAGGTTTGACAGGACGAGTTGCAGCAAGAAAGCCACTGCTAAGACGTCAGAATAAGAGAAAGAGGCTTGCCTGGGCCATGAAACACCGCCATTGGACTACTGAAGACTGGAAGAAGGTATTATGGACTGATGAATCCAAATTTGAAATCTTCGGTTCATCACGCAGGATCTTTGTACGCCATGGAGTAGGTGAAAGGATGGTTCCACAGTGTGTGGCATCAACTGTCAAACATGGAGGAGGAAGTGTGATGGTCTGGGACTGTTTTGCTGGATCCAGGGTTGGTGACTTGTACTGAGTGAGAGGCACCCTGAACCAAAACGGCTACTACAGCATTCTCCAGCAACATGCAGCAGCCTCTGGTATGCGCCTAGTTGGTCAGGGGTTCATCCTACAGCAAGATAATGACCCAAAACACAAGTCCAAGCTATGCCAGAACTGCCTCAGGAAAAAAGAACAAGATGGTAAGCTTGAAAACATGGAGTGGCCAGCACAGACTCCAGACTTAAACCCCATGGAGCTGGTTTGGGATGAACTGGACAGAAGAGTGAAAGCAAAGCAACCTACAAGTGCCACACATTTATGGGAACTTCTGCAACAGATATGGGAAGAACTTTCTGAAGAATATTTGATTTATATTGTAGAAAGAATGCCACGAGTGTGTTCAGCTGTTATATCTGCCAAAGGTGGCTACTTTGATGAGTCAAAGGTTTAGAATACATTTTGATCTATAAATTGATTCCATGATTTCTTTAACTCCAATTGCTTATTTGTACTATGCTTTCATTTCAGAGTGCAATGTGAAATTAAACTGCATCATTTCCAATGGAAAACTAGAAAAATTGGGGCGTTCTAAAACTTTTGACCGGTAGTGTATAGAACGAGTGTTGCAAAAAAGATGCTCATCTGTGTGACTAATCATAGGCATAAAAATACCATACCATACCATACCAAATGTATTTGTATAGCACATTTAAAAACAGCATGTCAGCTGACTAGGGGTGGGTGCATTTCATCGATGTGGCGATGCATCGCAAAGCTTCACGTGAGGATTCGGAATCGATTAATGAACGTCGATGCTTAAAAAAATAAATAACGTGAAGCTTTGTTGCAAAACCGGTACTAAATAAAAATACACGTAACCGGAGCCCTAACAAATGTAAGTTATTTGTTTTTGTGTAAGGAAGATGCTTTTTACTGGCGCACAATGTGGTAATCTAGGTGCTGTGGAGGAAAATAGAGGAACCAGCAGAAACGGTCCAAAGTTTGGGATCAAACGCGAAGCTACGGGCAGATTGGCTAATGCTAACTACGCTAGCGGATAGCAGACTCACGCCGTGGGTTTCAAAAAAACACGATGATCTTGGAACTAAGAATGACTAAACTCTACAAGCAGAAGAAAAGTCCCACCATCCTGTTTATTCATAGCTGTCTGCAGCTATGAAGCAGAGCCACAGCAGCTACTGGGACTCACGTTGTTGTTGTTGCTACGAGATTGCGCAACACACCGCTCCAGGACTATGGCAAGCCGTTATAGTATGTAATTCACAAACACTTCTATCTGTGAACGTAATTTAAACTGGATTATTGCCAACCCGTACATAATAGACATNAATGTATGTGAATGTGAAGAGTATGTATGTGTGTAAGTGGACAATATAAGTGTGTGTGTGGAAAACGTGTGTGTGTGTGTGTGTGTGTGTGTGTAAAGAATATAGGTGTGTGTGCAGAGAATATATGTATGTGTGTGTAGAGAATATATGTGTGTGTGTAGAGAATATATGTGTGTGTGCAGAGAATATATGTATGTGTATGTAGAGAATATATGTGTGTGTGCAGAGAATATATGTATGTGTATGTAGAGAATATATGTGTGTGTAGAGAATATATGTGTGTGTGTAGAGAATATATGTGTGTGTGCAGAGAATATATGTATGTGTGTGCAGAGAATATATGTGTGTGTGCAGAGAATATATGTGTGTGTGTAAAGAATACATGTGTGTGTGTAGAGAATATATATGTGTATGAGTGTGGAATGTGTGTATGTATGAGAAGAATGTATGCGTGTGTGAGAATATATGCATGTGAGAGTAACAGAATAAATTATGGCTCACACGGCCCCTCATAAGATGTTACCTGTCCCATGTAGAGTCACCTTTTAGCCGCTCCTTTGCTCCAGTCCTTCATCATTTTCCCCTTTTCATATATTTCCCATTTGAATAATGTTTTATCCTTAGTCATTCCCTGTTCATGGTTTAGTTCATTCTCCCAGCCCTTCAAGCTTTGTAGTTATGTTTTCTATTGTGTTCTGTTTCCCTTATGTCAGGTTTTACTTTTGTTTTTTAGTCATCTAGTATATTATTCCAGTCATTTAGTTTTTAGTTGTTGTGTGGTATTTAGTTAGGTTATTTGTGTCTCTAGCTGTCATATTTGGTTTCGTCCTGTTTGTGTTCTGCCCCCAATTCCCATAGTTCTGTTCTTTCAGTGTCTTTGTGTTTTTCCCCCAGTGCCCCGTTAACCAGTCACACCTGCAACAGTTCAGTAATCATCACACCTGCTCCCTGTTTTCCTCATCACTACCTCAGTGTATTTAAACCAAGCCTTTTCCAGTGTTCACTGTCAGTTCCTTGTGTTTGCTACCATCAGTACTTGTGTTCGTTACATCCCTGCGTTTGCTGCCTGCCTCCCTGCGTTTGCACCTGATGTTTTAGTTCCTGCTCCTGATGTTTTAGTTCCTGCTCCTGATGTTTTTCGTTCCTGCTCCTGATGTTTTAGTTCCTGCTCCAGACCACTGCTTAAATAAACATTTTTTACTTTTGAACCATACCTGGCTGCCTCCTGGATTACCTGCATTTTGGGTCCTAGAACAACCTCCGTTCCATGACATAAATGTACAAATGTAATTTATTAATGTTTATTTAAGACTATAATAGAATAGACTTTATTGATCCCACATTGGGGAAATTCACTTGTCACAGCAGCACCATCACTCAAATGGTAATTAGTAGAAAAATAAAAACAAGGGTACATGTATATACACATAGGCAGTAATTTCACCATGGGAAGATCTGCGGTGGGGGCTACCACAGGGTTCGGTCCTGGGGCCCCTCCTCTTTGCTCTTTATTTGCTCCCCTTGGGGGGACCTCCTCCGCTTTCATCTGTATGCAGACGACTGCCAGATTTATTTTCCTCTGTATTCGGGGGAGGGAGGCTCCATTTTAAATCTCTTGATTTGTTTAGATGAGGTAAAGTTGTGGCTCGCAGCTAACTACCTCCACCTGAATGACAATAAGACTGAGCTCATTACTTTTCTTCCTACTAGCAAGGTGGGTGTGAGCTCTGTTCCTGATCTGGATGTTCTGCCACCCTACCAGCAGTCAGTTGTTCGTAGTCTGGGGGTGAGACTTGACTCAGAACTTAAGTTTGATGCTCACAGTAACATGGTGGTGAGATCTTGCTTCTTCCACCTCCGACGCCTAGCTAAAATCAAGCCCATGTTTTCTAACCAGCACTTTGAATCTGTACTACATGCTTTTGTTTTATCAAGGCTTGACTATTGTAATGCACTTTACGCTAGTCTGAGTCAAGCAGCGCTGAGGCGATTTCAATTTGTTCAGAATTCAGCAGCACGACTGCTGACAGGGGCACGGAAAACAGAGAATATCACCCCTGTATTGGCCTCACTGCACTGGCTTCCTGTGGCCTTTCGAATTAAGTTTAAGATTCTGCTGCATGTCTTTCGGGCTTTACATGGTAGTGCTCCTCCTTACCTGACTGCTTTATTAAAACGTCATGCTCCTTCACGATCTCTGCGCTCAGCTGAGCAGGAGTTATTGAGTGTTCCACGTTCTAGGCTCAGGACTAGGGGTGACCGGGCCTTCTCTGTCCTGGCGCCTACACTCTGGAATGAGCTGCTGCTCTTTATTCGACAGTCACCATCACTGCAGGTTTTTAAGAGTCGTTTGAAGACTCATTTTTATCGTTTGGCTTTTATGTGATGTCTCTGATTTTAATTGCTTGTGATTTTACTTTTTATCTAACTTATATAACTTGTTTGTAATGTTGCTTTTAATTTTATTTGTATTCTTCTTTGTGATTTTATGCTGTGTTCAGCGCCTTGGATCTCCGCAAGGTCGGTGGAAGGCGCTATAGAAATAAAATTTGATTGATTGATTGATAGGCAGTAATCTAGTATTGTAATCTTAGATCACTAAAAAACCACAAATAAAATATGAAAACAAACTTGGTACCAACACTATGCAGTATACTGTAAGACACACAATGTGAATCCAGTATTGCACAAGTATAGAACACATACTGAATATTGCATTGGTGTTATTGTGTACCAGGATGATACCAGTACAGCTTAAACTGAGGAGTTATACACTCTTACTGCAGAGGGGATGAAAGATCTGTGATAGCGCTCAGTTCTACATCTGGGATGTCTGAGTCTACCTCTGGAGGAGCTGTCCATGATCTCCACAGTGGAGTGCAGTGGGTGGGAGGGGTTTCTTAAGATGGAATGATTTTTAAAACATTTACAAGTAATGAGGTGTTGCAGAACATTAACAATGATATGGGACCGATGAGAATCAGGAGATTTCCAGTGAAGTGCTTGTAGATGCTGACCAGTTCTGGTGTCTGATCATCAGATAGAAGGGTTTACATTTACATCAGAGCAGGAATTTCCCACAAAGGTTCCAACCCATCATACATTCACTTTCTTTGACATAGTGATGGTTTATAAAAGAGTAGAGTCCCTCTTGTATTCAAAAGAAAGTAAAAAAAAATAAAAAACCTGAAAAGAGTTTATAAATGTGGGGATTTTTTATGATCTCACCAATTTTTAAATGACATGTTCAAAATCTATCAAATGTGTTCATGATCATTTAAAAATGTTTAGATAAACATTTATAAATCACTGGTGCATCATAATTGTATATATAACCGATGACAATTGTGACTTCAGAAAGTTATATATATTCTATAAACATTACCAAATGTGTTAATGAGTGTTTGTAAATGTTTAATCATTATTTAAGCATTTGTAAATGTCAACTCAAGCCTTTATAAATAAACGGTATATATTATCACTAATACCTTGTAAATTATCTGTTAGTGGCATACTAAACACTTATAAATGTATTTGTAAATGTCATCACTATGCTTTATAATTGATTTGTTTATCATTACCTAAGACTTTGCAAATGATTTGTTAATGACTTACTAATGACATCCTAAACACTTACAAATGTTTAACAACTAAACATTATTATAGTGTTACATTTTCTAACAAGAACAAAACTAAACAGAACATGCAGACACCTTTTTAAATGTCAACTGTAATTGACAACAGAATGGAACATACGTTTCAATATGTTTCTTCATATTTAATCTTATATTGAACCAATGTTTCTTCATTTCTCACAGAAACCTCTCCTCTGTCCTGACCGCATCTACAATAATAAAATTACAACCTCTGCAACTAGTTTGTTCTCTTCTAAATCGGCAGCCATGGCATTGATCTCAATGTCAAGAAAGTTTTTCTTTTTTTTTCGGGAAGAATGCAAGGAATCCCCTCATGAGCTGCGCACGTAGTATGACCAAATATGGTTAATTGAGGGCGTTTTTGTATGTAAATGACGGTGAACGGACACGAGCACCTGGGTACGCACAGGTGGGATTTATCATCAGACGATTGTGGAGGAACATGCGTCACCGCATGTTTCATAAATTATTATTTTGGCTGTTCATACACACATTCTAAATTTCATTTGTAGGAGGAAATATAGGACCGTTTCTACAAATGTTTGATTAATGAAGGCCCAGATCTCAATCTAATAGACCACCTTTGGGATGTGGTGGAATGGGAGATTTGCATCATGGATGTGCAGCCAAACAAATCTGCAGCAACTGTGTGATGCTATCATGTCAATATGGACAAAAATCTTTTAGGAATATTTCCAGTACCTTGTTGAATCTATGCCACAAAAGATTAAGGCAGTTCTAAAGGCAAAAAGGGGTCCAACCCAGTACTATCAAGGCGTACCTAATAAAGCAGCTGGTGAGTGAATGTGTACTAAGTATTTGGTTTGGGCTTCTTTGGCTTTTACTGAAATAAATAAATTTTTACCATGGTATTGTATTTTTTCAAGTTTCACTTTTAGATGGGATTTCTGGCTCTTTTAAGGGATCATGGATCTTGAGAATATTTTCTTATCAAAGACTCATCTAAAAGACACACTAATTTTTAAACATTTATTTTTTAAGAAATCTACACAGAGCAACTATTTTTACTCAGAAACAAAATCCTTGTGAATAATGATTCTGAGAAAATTCTGATCAAAACTAATTAAATTCAAACATTAAGTGAATATTTGTTTTAATGTTGTGACTTCTGAGTTATGAAATAATTATTAATTGCATCTGACGTGTGTAGTGTATTTAAGTGATCAGCATTCATTAAAAAACTTCCAGGGTGCCATAACCCTCTGCTTATCTTGTCATCATGGCATTGCTTCTAATGTTATGCCTATGACACACAGGTATACATTAAAACAACTGCTGCAATTAGTCTTTCTGGATCTCTGCCTGCTTCATCAACACCATCATCAGCAGTACCAACTGAACTCAAGAAATCTCTGGAGGAGATTAAAATGTGGATGCGGCACAATTTTCTGCAATTAAACACCTCCAAGACAAAAGCCATCATGGTAGGCAACCCCCACCAGATCCACTGGTCTCCTATAACTGGTATTACTTTCTCTTGTCACAGTATTCCCATTTCCCTCTCAGTTACCAACCTTGATGGTAAAATAAATGGACTCCCACCTCACCTATGAATCCCATATAAACCACATATGCAAGGTCTCCTTCCATCATCTCCGTAACAATGCCAAACTTTGTTCAAATCTCACCCTACCAGATGCTGAAGAACTGATCCACGCATTTGTCTCCTCTAGACTAGACTATTGTAACTCACTGCTCACTGGGATTTCTGGCAAGAGCTTTCAGAAGCTCCAATATGTCCAAAACTCTGCAGCTAGGATCCTGCTGAGAGTGCAGAAATATGAACACATCACACCCATCCTGTACTCATTTCACTGGCTTTCTGTTGCCACAAGGATTAATTACAAAATTTCTCTCCTAACTCATCAATGCTTCTATGGAAATTATCCTTCTTATCTCAAAGAACTTCTCACCCCACTTACCTCTACCTGCTCCCTCCACTTCACTCATGCACATCTGCTCCATAGACCCAGAACCAGATTGGGCACCATGGGGAACTGAGCTTTCTGTGCCACTGCTCCCCCTCTGTGGAATGCCCTCCCTGATAATTTAAATTAAAGTTCCATTAGTCATCATCACACATGGCTGAAATTACACCTCTACATTTGACACATCCCCTTGGGGAGCGGTGAGCTGCCATTTTTAAAGTCTTTGGTATGACTTGACTATGGACGTGAATCCATGATCTCCCAGTGTCAGGGCAAACACTGATACCATTAGGTAACTGGAAAGGTCAACCCAACCCAGCAAACAATCAATGTTGCATGGACATGCAGATCAGATCTATATTGAGTTAGTCAGTCTAGACCAATGTTAGACGTCCAGTAGATGTGCAAGCAAGGTCCAATATTAACTATGACCTCATTTGGACCTTTGGTTGGGTAACATTTTTGGACGTTGTAGGCATGTCCAACACAGGTTCAAGAAATTAAATAAAAAATATTGTTGCACACTGCTCAAAGACACGTTGTGGTGATGTCTTTTCTAGGTAATTTTAGCACCTTAATTTTTTTGGTCCACTGAAGGTGCAGACTGTGATGCCAGATGACGTGTTTTACCAACATCTTGTGGACATCCTGTATTGATGTCTCCGGGACATCCAAATAAGATCTACATATCTCATGGACTTATAGGAAATGATTATACTCAAGTATTTGAATGATTATGTATTTAATTTGTCTCTGTCTTGCTATTGATTGATTGCTTGATTGATCTTGTTTGATTGCTCCTCATTTGGTTATTTCTTGAATATTGAATCAGGTTTTGTAAATATGTAAATAGGAAGCAGCTGCTAATAATGTTGTAAATTCTAAATTATGTATTTGTAACGCACTTTTGGGCTATGGTCTGACTGCTCTGAGTTAGCAGAAGCTTAGAATCCGAATAAGGAGCCGAAGGTACCACCATAACATGACTTGAGCTATAGGTACTTTATATTGAATGTATATTTATGTATAGCAGATATAATAATACAACAACAACAACATCAATACTAACAGATATAATATAAGCCCCAACAAAACACAACAAATAAAACAAAAACACAACATGAACCTCCAGATGGAGGACCTGCTTTTCTCTTATTTGTTTCAGTTCTCTTTTTCCTTTTTCTTGTGTTAGTTCGGAGAGAACAATCTTGTTCACTTGACATTAGATAGGTCAGAAAGTCCATACACAAACTTTCATAGTGTGGTTCAGTCCTACCACAATGTTGCGGGGATTGGGCAGCTCGCCATCCTTACTTGATCAGGCCCCTGATCAAGGTGTAGTTGGCGATTATCCGTTTGCCGCTTGAGTACACCGGCCACAGGAACAGCAACAGCCACGCATCAGTAGATGGATAGCAGTGTCACCCAGAACTTAAAAAAGGTGTCAACCCTGCCAATATTTATTTATTTTATTTATTCTTTATTTAACCAGGAAAGTCCCATTGAGATTAAAAACCTCATTTTCAAGGGAGTCCTGACCAAGAGGCAGCAAGTTACAGTTACAACATATATATATATATTTTTCAGTTACACAGACATGTTATGTACAAAATTACAGAAGGCAATTACAACACAGGGAATCTGTCTCAAGGGCTCTCAGTCTGGTTTTAAATGTATTCAAGGAGATGAGCTCGGTTAGTTTCCAGTTTTCCTGCAGCCTGTTCCATGCAGAAGAAGCAGAGTGAACAAAAGCCCTTTTGCCCAGTTCAGTGCGAGCAAACGGAACACAGAGTAACAACTGATCGTTTGCACGCAGACTGTGAGAAGTTACACTTCTCTGTGAGATTAAGTTACAGATGTAGTTGGGTAGTAATCCAAGCATGGCCTTGTAAATGAAAGTGTACCAATGTGCCAACCTCTTGGTGGACAAAGAAGGCCATCCCACTCGAGAATACAGTTCACAATGATGGGTCAGTGGTCTACAGTATAAATAAACCTCAGTGTGTTTGTGTTTGACTACTATAAGTTGTTTCTTTTAATAATCTACTTTTTCTTCCAGTTGTCTGTAGTATTCCTTTCTCCACATGCTCCAGAAGCTAACCTACATCTTCTGATAGTAAGAGAATAACAACCCAACCCGTGATTAAGATGGGGAGGTTACAGAATAGAATAGAATAGACTTTATTGATCCCACAGTGGGGAAATTCACTTGTCACAGCAGCACCATCACTCAAAAGGTAATTAGAAGAAGATAAAAACAAGGATACATGTATATACACATAGGCAGTAATCTAGTATTGTAATCTAAGATCACTAAAAAAAACCACAAATAAAGATAAAAACAGACTTGGTACCAACACTATGCAGCATACTGTAAGAGACACAGACAACAGTGAGAATCTGTTATTGCACAATTATAGAACACATGAATATTGCATTGGTGTTATTGTGTACCAGGATGATACCAGCACAGCTTAAACTGAGGAGTTATACACTCTTCCAGCAGAGGGGATGAAAGATCTGTGATAGTGCTCAGTTTTGCATCTGGGATGTCTCAGTCTACCTCTGGAGGAGCTGTCCATGACCTCCACAGTGGAGTGCAGTGGGTGGGAGGGGTTTCTTAAGATGGAGGTCATCTTCCCCAGCATCCTCCTCTCACACGTCTCTTCAACAGAATCCAGTGGGCAGCCCAGGTGACTAGGGTTAGGTTTGGCAGCAGAACTTTTTGTGCACAGACACTCCCGCATGTAGTCAGTTGATCACAAGTTTATCTTTCATTCAGACCTTGAGGGATCAATGTTCCTAATCTGACAATCCATATTCTTTCAGCTCTCCTTCGTTGTGCTGTGGACCAGTTGGGGATTGATTCCAGAACCGAAGCTGTTACAGCTTCCCAACCATGTTTAATAAAATGTCTCACCAGAGGGATCTGTGTTTCTTTTTGTCTGGTTATATTGTTCCGGTGTTGAGTAAATCGGGTGAGTAGAGTGGTGGATGTTTCTCCAACTTAACCTAATTTACATATCTTACAAGTAATCAAATAGACACCGTTTTTGGATTTTGGCTCACCGACCTGTGAGATTGAATAAACTGTGTTATTAAACCTGTTTTGAACCCAGCGTAATTGTTTAAAAAAATCTGTTTGACCTTTGACCTTTTGTGGCTTAGAGGGACTAATTTTGGCTTTGACTAAAAGGTCCTTCAAATTGGGGTTTCTTTTATAGGCTGCAATGATTCTATAATTTGGTAATGGAGTAGTTTCAGATTGGAATTTAGAAAAATTATTTTTTTTATTTTGTAAATTAATTTTCCAGCTGAGGTGGAGTAAGTCATGATGAGTGGTAGCAGCATAGATGATGTGTTCGGAGGTTTGGACTAAAAATGAAGTTTTGCATGCTCTTAAAAAGGACTTGGAATATCCTCTATGTGTAAGCGCAGAAAAAAGAATGCTAGTAGCCTCCTTGAAATCTTCTTTTTGAGTGCATATTCTATGGAAGCTAAGTAGTTGAGACTTAATGAGGCCTGCGTATGTGTGTTTAAGACGATAGCTAGACTTGAATAATAAAGTGTGTGTGTGTCAGTAGGTTTGTAAAAAACTTTAATGTCTAATTTATGTGTGGTTTCAAATAGTAGACCTTTAAACGTTGTAGTGTTCATAAAGTCCACAGAATTTATGTTAATACTAGATTTGAGTGTAATAGAGGGATTGTGAGTGTTGAGGGTCTGGAGAAACTGTTGAAAATCTTCCTGTGAATGAGTCCAAACTCCCCAAATATCATCCAGATACCTATAATAGTGTAGAGGTTTTTTAAGACATTTATTGAGAACTTCTGTCTCCCATTGAGCCATGAAAATATTTGCATATGCTGGGGCAAACTTGCCCATAGCTGTTCCTTTAATTTGAAGGAAAAATTGATCATCAAATTCAAAATCATTCCGTCTTAAATTAATTTCTAGTAACTGAATTAATTCCTTATTTGGTCTTCTACTGTCAGGGTGCTTCTGAAATATGTTTTTTTACAGCATTAATGGTAAATGGTAAATGGCCTGTATTTGTATAGCGCCTTCTTAGGGTTCTACAACCCCCCAAGGCGCTTCACAACACAATCAGTCATCCACCCATTCACACACACATTCACACGCTGGTGGGGATGAGCTACAACGTAGCTACAGCTGCCCTGGGGCGCACTGACAGAGGCGAGGCTGCCGAGCACTGGCGCCACCAGTCCCTCTGACCACCACCAGCAGGCAAGGCGGGTTAAGTGTCTTGCCCAAGGACACACAGCAGCACTTTCTGGCCGGAGCCGGGATCGAACCTGCAACCTTCCGATTACTGGACAACCCGCTCTACCTCCTGAGCTACTGCTGCCCTTCTGTAATATCTATATTAGTATATAGGCTGTTGACATCCATAGTGAACAGTATGGATTGATCTGGGAGAGTAATATTTTTTATTTTATCCACAAAGTCATATGTGTCTTTAATATAACTGGGATGCAATACTGATAAGGGGTTCAAATAATAATAAATGAACTCTGCAGTTTGGTAGGTTTCGCTGCTGCAGTCTGAGACAATGGGTCGTCCAGGAGGAATCTTGTGTGGTTTGCTCCACTGCTGTGGCTCCTTATGTATTTTAGGTAATAAGTAAAATCTCCTAGCCCTGAGTTTTGAAGACCCCAATAAATAATTCCTTTGTTTTGCATTAATACATTTCTTTTTATACAAATCATGAATAATTTTGGCCACCATAGGGATGGTTTCTAAAAATATGGGCTTATCCAATTTTTTATAATAATTTGCCACCAGCTCCGGTGGCCTAGTGGTAGAGTGTCCGCCCCGGGACTGGGAGATTAGGGTTCGATTCCCGGTCGGGTCATACCAAAGACTTTGAAAAAATGGGACCCAATGCCTCCTCGCTTGACACTCAGCACTAAGGGGTTGGATTGGGGGGTTAAACCACCAAATAGTTCCCGAGCGCGGCCACAGCTGCAGCTCACCGCTCCCCATGGGGATGGCTCAAATGCAGAGATGTAATTTCACCAGTGTGTGATGGTGACTTGGGACTTTAACTTGACTTTAACTGTATCCAATAGTTGTCGCTTACCCTCCCACAAATATTGTTCCCTGTCCATTATGACAATCGAACAGCCCTTATCAGCTGGTTTGATAATAATATTCTTATTATTAGCTAGTTGTTTGAGTACTTCTATTTCTACTATGCTCAGATTAGGCCTGGGATTAATAAAATGAAAAGTATGATCAAAATAGTTAAGATCATTATTGATTAAAGTGCTGACCTCTGATGGGAGAGAGCCAGCTGGAGGTGTCCACTGTGACTCTGAGGTAAATGGTTTGAACTGATTTGCACCTATATCATCTTCATGATTTCTGAAGTGGACAGCCAGTTTGATCCTTCAATGGAATTTTTGTAAATCATGTCTGATGTGATAGGTTTAGCTTTACCCTGAGATGGGATAAAGGTCAGTCCTCTATTTAAGAGTGAATATTGTGCCTCTGAGAGGACAACGTTTTTGGACAAATTGCAAATATTTCTATTTACAATACTTGTATGCCCATCCTGCTGAAGCAGGCTCACTGGGCCATTTAATTTAACCAAGATCCCCAATGACTGAGGAGACGTGCTGCCGTGAAGCGAGTCCAATGAATCTTAACTGTCCTAACCTTAAATCTGGACTGTTCCTTAGGTGGAATGGAGCAGCTGAGTGTGGAGATGTGTTCATTTTGTTGTAACAACACATTCTGCTCCCTGTGAGGTATTGTGGAAGAAAAGTTAACCACTGGAATGTAAATCTCAGCATTTGGACAGTTCATTTTGGCAGCTCGGAGGGCTGTGTTTATCTGTAAGATCAGAGCGTTTTTATCGATTTGGGATCTGTTATTTATTCCAAAGGAGAGGACCATGCACTCTACACTTGTTGACTTGTTGGCATTCATAAACAAACCAGGCACATGACTCCATTTGGCACCAGGGAAAGAATCTACTTGCAGACCATCTAACATCCCTGAAAATCTGGCCACAATGGAGTCCCCTAGAATCACCCACTTTTTATTCAGGATTAATGACCAGTCACGTGGTTTATTACGAGTGTGTGGGTGTCTGGTTACTGTGTTTACCTGAGCAGCGGGTGGAGCCCTGGCTCCAGTGGGCGTTTGTAATGAGCGCAGGCTGTATGGAGAGTGGAGACGTCTTTTTGTGCTTTTCTCCATTCTTCTGCAGAGGCCTAGAATGACTGCAGCTTATGCTGCAGGAACAGGGGGAGGAGAAGAAGAAGGGGCTTCGATCTGCATGTCCTCAGTATCCTCTATCATGATGAGATCCTGCACGTCCACTACAGGTTCCCGATCTGCAGCTGCATGATGTACCTGTGCAACTATTGTGATCGGCGCTGACATCATCGGGATCTTGTCCTGTTGAGTAGCCACAGATGCTTGTTTGCACTGTGGCAGCGGTTTTGGCGCAGGAGTCGGGACCGCAAGCGGAACTGTAGTTGGAGAGGATGGGGTAGGTCTCGTTTCCTCCATATCCGATGCGATGGGGGACCATCCTGTTGTTACCGGTTCTGTCATCGTTGCCATGGAGACCCTGGTCAGCGAGGGCGGGACCGAAGTGGGAGGATCCGTCCCTGACGTTCTGCGCGGAGGTGCCTCGGTGGAGCTCTCTGGGCAGCGCTCCATGTCTGTGGCTCGGTCAATCTGCACCGGTGGTGTAGGAGATCCAGTGGGAGAGTGCGGATCAGGCTCCGGTCCAGGAGGGACGGTTCTGGATGGCTGATCCCTGCCACAGGAGAGCAGACAATATCAAGGCATGACCAGGTTCGATAACCT
The DNA here is from genome assembly GCA_006937985.1 of Aphyosemion australe. Classification (NCBI taxonomy): domain Eukaryota; kingdom Metazoa; phylum Chordata; class Actinopteri; order Cyprinodontiformes; family Nothobranchiidae; genus Aphyosemion; species Aphyosemion australe. Next base: position 21,717 of record SSNS01001038.1, read on the forward strand.
CTGGGACATACAGCAAGTGTCGCTGCGAGATGGCTCTCACTGTTTGTTCGTCGTGGAGGACACAAGCGGGTTCCAGATGCTGTTGTGCGAACTTGGTCAACCGTTCCAGTTCTTTTTGAGATTTACAGTCATCAATCAGCCGCCCATGTGGTCTGCGAGACAATCCATCTGCTTCAGCGTTTTGTTTGCCGGCCCTATGAAGGATTCTGAAATCAAAAGCAGATAATGCAGAAAGCCATCTATAGCCGACAGCATCAAGCTTAGCGGTTGTCAGAAGGTAGGTGAGGGGATTGCTGTCGGTGACTACAGTGAACTGTACTCCATAAAGGTAATCATAATACTTTTCAGTCACAGCCCATTTAAGTGCCAGAAACTCCAACTTGTGGGCGGCATACTTTGCTTCACACTTTGAGAGACCTCGGCTTGCATATGCGATAACCCTCTTCACTCCCTCCTGTTCCTGATACAAAATGGCCCCCAGACCAGTAGAACTAGCATCTGTGTGGAGGATGTAGGGTGATTGAGGGTCAGCAAAGGTCAAAACCGGGGCAGAGGTGAGTTTGCCTATTACTGCTTCAAAGGCTGTTTGGCACTCTGGGGACCACCTCCCCCCAAATGGCTTCTTAGGGTCCAGGTAGGTTCTGTTCTCAGCCTTCATCTGACACTGCTTCTGTGATGGAGGATATCCAGAGGTGAGATCATTAAGAGGTTTTACAATCATAGCATATCCATGAACAAACCTTCGGTAGTATCCTGCGAAGCCAAGGAATGATCGCAATTCCTTCAGGTTCTGGGGCACTGGCCATGAAACAAGAGTCTCAGTCTTATCTGGGTCAGTGGCAATGCCATTCTCAGAGACTATATGGCCAAGGTATTTAACAGATGTTTGGGAAAACAGGCATTTATCCAAGGACAACTTTAGTCCAAACTCTTTCAGTCGATGTAACACTCTCATTAGTCTTTGTTCATGCTCCTCGGGAGTAAGGGCAAAAATAATGAGGTCAGCTATGAAAACCAGTACCTCTCTTAGATGCAGCCCCCCCATACACTTCTCCATCAATCTTTGGAAGGTGCTGGGGGCGTTGGTCACTCCTTGGGGCATTCGATTGAATTTGTAAAATCCTAAAGGACACACGAATGCAGTCTTTGCCTTGTCTTGCTCATCCATTTCAATTTGGTAGTAGCCCGACTTCAGATCTAAAACCGAGAACCACTTTGACCCTGATAACGCAGAAAAGGTGTCCTTCAACTTTGGAAGTGGGTAGGCATCTTTTATGGTCTGCAAATTGAGCTTCCGGTAATCAATACACATGCGTATTTTACCGATTTTCTTTCTAACAACAACAATGGGGGATGCAAAGGGTGATTCAGATGGTCGTATCACACCTGCCTCCAAAAGCTCCTGTAGATGCTGCCTCACGGCATCAACTTCCTGTGGATGGATTGGCCTGGGTCTTTGCTTAAAAGGGCTGGAGTCAGACAGTTTTATTTGGTGCTTTACACGGTCTGTCCGCCCAAAGTCCAAATCATGACTAGCAAAGACCTCAGGGATGCTGTTTAGTTGATCAATCACCCGCTGTTTCCAATTTAAAGACAATGGGGAGTCCCCGAAATTGTACTGAAAGGAAGGCAGGGGTTCTGCAGGTAGGTGTGAAGGGATGCCCCGGGAAGGGGGGTAGACACTCTGGTACAGGCTAACCCCTCCAACCACAGCCTGGGCTGGTATTGTTATGGCGTGATCTGATTCATTCATTATGATTACTGGCAAACAGCAAGGCTGTCTAGAAGGTAGGTTTACAAGGCAGGGTTGTACTAGTAGACTCCCAGGCAGTGTATGAGAAACGGGGGGTTCTATAACAACTGTTTTCACACCCTGCAAAGCTTGTGTGGCCAACACTCCCTCCAGAACAGTCGTGTGGCTAGCAGGAATGGTACAGGGTTGGCCAACTTGCAGGGTGGCATGGGGGTCTTCATTCCTACACTTGTGTTGATACTTTAGGGTCTTAATGACTGTGTTATATCCACAGGCAACAGAATACTGGCAGTGTTCAGGATGATCATCATTGTATGCCTGATAGGCAGAATCAAGGGTGCTGGTGCCGATCAGAATCAAGGGCTGACATGACCTCAAGTCAGGGACCACTAAGGCCAATGTGTCCACAGTGACGGTGGAACCCAGGAAGTCTTGTGGAAATGTCATCCTTAATTCCACATATCCTTCATATGGCACCAGTTGTCCATTGGCCCCCTCTATCTCCAGCAGATCATTCAAAGGTTTGAGACCATGGTCTGAAAAATGCTTGACATAAACTGAATGAGGTATCGTTGAAACCTGAGATCCAGTATCAAAAAGGCAATTGAAGGGGGTCCCTCCAATGAAAATCTGGCCAGTACTCTTTGCTCCTATAAGACCCCTTGGCAGGTATTGTGTTCTGCATGTTTTCTGGGGACGTTCACCTGCTGCAGCTCCGGAGTGTCCCACCTCAGGAACAGCTTCTAGTTTAATGGAGCCTTTTCTTTCTTGTTCACCCAAGTTTTCTGCTGCTGACGGAGCTGCCTCCTCTTCTGCTTAACCAGACTAGTGTAGCCCTGTACAAAATATAATACCAGTACAGAGCATTAATGTTAATAAATTAGTTCATAATAATTAATATGTTTTAAAAAGAAAAAAAAAACAGTTAAAAAGTAGTTAAAATGGTTAATAGAAACGCTTTTTTAAAATAAAAAGCATAAATATAATAAGTTGTACCATTTAATAGGATTTGGTTTTTATGATGGTTCAAGTTCAATCTGAGATAGCGAGGAGCTGTTATGTGTGTAACCTAACTTGTTTACGGTCATTTGTCAATCATCTAATTTCTATTTTTTCATTGGTTGTATTAGTACTCACGAGCCAATCAGAGCCATGTTCTTTGGTAAGGGGCGGGACTAAGGACACCAGTTAGTGTGGGGAGTAGCGAGTCAGGTTTGATGAGAGAGACAGACGTTATCGAGAGAGCTAACGGAGGAGGCATCGAATTGTGGGAAGCGTTGAGGTTTGTTCAAGAAGGTCGACTAATCGTGGTCCTGATATAAGCTTCAATTGTGACCTGCAAGAGGTGAATATGATTGTATATGCCTGAAATATGCTATGACTAACTGTTATAGTAAAAAAACTGAACGTGTAATGCAGTTAGCGACCTGCTAATTAGCAGTAGCATTCAGTGTATATGTGCCTGTTTATCGTAGCCTTTGCATGGTGTTATTTCTGAACTTAAAGTGAAGCTAATGCTAATTCATTAAGAGATAGTGTTGATAAGCAGGCTCAATTTGAATAATATGCTCTAAAGGAGACGGAGTTTGGAGAAAAGAGAGGCGGTTTTCCATCCAATGGTCCCTGCTGCGTGTTCCATGCCGAATTTCTGCTGTGGAGTGTCCTGCTGTTGTCATTCCTCAGTGATCACCGTCGCCAGTTTGCCCTTACCCTATGTGAGACAGTTCATCCCAAATTCCCTTTCCCCCTGCTGCCATAACCCTGGACTTTGTGAGTACTGTCACCTTTATGCACGTGCTTTTGTTTTATGCTCAGTTTCTGAGTGAAGCGGCCATTTAAAGTTTTTAGGCCCCACCGCACTCAAATTTCAACCAACAGGCCTGCAACGGGGTGGGATTTCAGTTGAGAGGTGTTTGTGTGAGAGAGTGTGTGTGGGCCCACGAGTGAAAGTAAATTCAAAATTTATGTTATTAGGAATAATTTGTATGAAAATGAAAAGCTTTGTTTTGGTTTAAAACAAATGAAAAGGTTTAAATTAGGAAAAATCTTAATCCATACCAAAGTACTAAAACTGGATGTACATTTTGTTATTTCTTTTTAAAAGAAACCTTTACATTTTATTTACTGTTGATAAATAAATACTTGTAAATATTTTGAATACAGTTGTGGTGGTCCTTGTTAAAATAGGCAATAATATTGATGTGTAAAGAAAATCTGTGGCTTAAAATAAGATAAAATGCTGTAACTCATCACCACGAGCCCAGGCCCCGTATCATTTAATATTGTTTATTCCAGTCTCGTATTCATTTGGATTGATACATGAAACATGGGTTACACTATCAATCAATCAATCAAGCTTTATTTATAAAGCACTTTACACACACAAAGTGACCAAAGTGCTGTACATGGCAATAAAACCACAAAAAGGACACCACGCCAAGAGAAAATTTCAATTAAAACAAACATCAATGATAAAAACAGCCTGAAGGTTTCTGCTCATTCAGTATTAAAAGCCAAACTAAAAAGATGAGTCTTTAAGAGAGACTTAAAATCATCCATGGTTGCAGCCATCCTAACAGTTAGAGGGAGATTGTTCCACAGCTTAGGAGCAACAGCTGAAAATGCTCGGTCTCCCCGGGTCACCATGCGCGTCCTGGGAACTTCTAAAAACAACTTGGTTCCAGACCTCAACCCTCTCCTAGAAACATGCCTATGTAGGAGCTCTGATAGGTATGAGGGTGCCTGACCATTAAGGCATTTAAAAACCAAGATTAAAATCTTAAAATCAATCCTAAAACGTACAGGCAGCCAGTGCAAGGAGGACAGGATAGGGGTGATGTGGTCACGTCGCTTGCAACCTGTGAGCAGACGGGCTGCAGCATTCTGCACAAGTTGCAGGCGCCGCACAAGAGAGGAATCTAACCCAGCATAAAGAGAGTTACAGTAATCCAGTCTGGAGGTTATTAAAGCATGAATCACTGTTTTGAGGCCTTCATATGGCAAGTATGACTTGACCCTGCTTATTAGTCTCAAATGGTAAAAACTTGACTGGACCACTGCACTAACTTGCTTGTCGAATTTAAAAC
>SSNS01001039.1:0-32385 GCA_006937985.1 Aphyosemion australe
CCCCCTCCCCCCGCGCGACGAGGCGGCGCTATCCTACACCCCCCTTAGTCAACAAACATCACGGCTGTGAACATTTCTAGGGGAAACACTGCTGTTAGCTGTTGTATCAACCTACCAGTCCTGAAGGAAGCTAGCATAGCTGCCTGTCACCGATTCACACACGGAGGAGGGGTGGCATCAGCTGTGGCGTCCGGTGTCATGTGGATCAGAGCAGCGGAGTAAACAAGAGTCTGCCGGTTAGCCATCAGCTGATCGGTGTGCGCCGCAGTGAGGATCGAGATGGAGCTAACATCAACCACTGGCTGTTTAGCGATCGGATAGCCGATGAGGTTTGGCTGGAGCCGGGGACACGCTGTGGAAATAAAGTACCGGTAACTAATGCTAACATGGCTACCGGCTAGCGGACCACCGTTGGGAGAGACACGGCAGGCTGCGGTAAGAGAGGAGACTTTAATAGAAGGAGCTTTCTTGAAGAAGGACTTTGGAACTGATACGTTGGGACAGGATTGGGAGCTTTATTATGAAGAAAAGATCAGCTGAGGTGAGTCATAAACCACACTTAGAGGCTGGTGTCTAGCTGTTGCGGGCGGGGTTCTCATCATATGCGGCTGCTGAGTGTTGGAAATCAATAAGACCTGACATATTTGATGTGTCTTTTGATTTCATTGTTTGTTATTCAAACTAACAAAGTCCAGCAACAGTGTAACAGCTAGTCTCGTCTCTTCTTAGTTGCATTGTCAGACGCCATGCTTCCACGGCGCACTGCTGCCCTCTGCTGTTTCTTTCAGGTTACAGTCATAGTGCAAACGCGTAACTCATAGCTCGTATGTCCCTAAATAGCTACCGTATTTCAAGATGGAGGATGACCATGGAGCGTCGACCACAATTTATGTATTAAAAATGTAAAATTTGAAGCTGAGAGGAATATTTAGAATTGATGTTGGTGAGGAATATTAATGAAAAGGGACAAGTTTGTGCACTGGATACACAGAATTTGGTAGTAAACAGGTAAAAATATTACACATTGTGGCTTTAAGGAAAAGTCTTAAAAGTCTTAAATTGATGTAGTAAAGTCTTAAATTTTGTTAGTATTGGCGTGAATTTAAAATACGTTCGTCTCATACTTGCAAACTTGTCGCTTTTCGGCGAAAATTGCCGTTTATGAAGCCAAATATGACGTTCGCGTGAATCGAAGAGTTTTTGTTTTTTAGGAGGAGTGGGTCTTCGCTCGTTCACAAACCATCTTTGTTAGTGGGTCACCAGTCGTTATTTGACCAATCACAGTTACAGAGAGCTTAGCAAAAAGACGATGAACTAGTGCGGCGGCACCCGAAAACACCAACACAGAAACTCCATCGAGCACGGAGGACAGGTGAGCACGATGGAGAAAGACTCGTAAACTAGACGTGTTCAGAGAAACTCTTGACAGTCTTCGTTGTTTCTGAGTCTTTTTTTTCGTGTCACGACGCAGAGTCTGATATGAAACGGAGCAGAAAATCAGAGTCACAGAAAACATGTTGGTCAAAAGCAGGTTTCCCAGTAAATAGACAGGTTCATGCTAAAACCCAAAGGAGATTCTGACACAGACGAGGTGCTGGGGTTGTGTTGTTTCAGATACAGACAAGCTAAACCCTTTTAGAACGAGAGAATTTAATAAAATCCTTGGTTACTTATTCTCAGAATTTTGGTTAGATCTGAATTTTTTCAGAGATTAAAAATCAGTGATGTTTTTATTTCTCTTCCCTACATATCTACTAATAGAGATTTGAAATTAAGAAGAAATAAACTTGCAAAAAAGTATGGATTTTTCTAATGGGATGTTGATATTAGTGGAAAACTAATTCAAAATTAACATAAATGGATCCTAAAAGTGTTACTGGTACTATAACTATCATTCTGTTGTGGAAAGTCAGTGCAATTATTTAATGAAAACTCTGAAAGCTGCTTAAATCTGCATTTTTAATTTGTGGGTCTGTCTGTATTATTAAAATGATTTGATGGTTTAAAAATGGTCTGGACTATGCAAACTCAATACTCATTGGTGCTCCTGTTTCAGCGCTGAAACGGCTGCAGACTGTGCAAAATGCAGCAGCTAGGTTCCTTACCAACACAAATAGACGCTGTCACATTACCCCGGTTTTAGCACGTCTACACTGGCTGCCTGTGACTTTCAGGATTCGTTTTAAGATTTTATTATTTGCATACAAGGCATTAAATGGCCTAGCACCACCTTACCTGTCACAGCTCCTTACACCCTACGTGCCGGCGCGTTCCCTGAGATCAGCTGACCGCTTACTACTCTGCATTCCAAAAATGAAGTATACGACAAGAGGAGAGCGGGCTTTTGTGTATGCCGCTCCTCACTTTTGGAATGCTCTCCCTCTCACCGTACGAGAGTCCTCAACGGTCTCGGTCTTTAAGTCTAGACTGAAGACTCACTTTTATGATTTGGCCTTTGGATAAAGGACCTCTTTTACATTTGGTTTTATTGTTTTGAGGTAGTTTTTATTGTCAGGACTGTTCCTGTTTTTGGAGCGCTAGTTTTTTATACTTTTTACTGCTTTTACTAGTCCTTTGGTTGATTTGACCATTTTTTTATTGAATTACTGTGTGTGTCTGGTTTCTGCCTTTTATTGCTTATTTGGGTATCATGCTATTGCAAGTGTTTATTTCAACTTGTTTTTTTAACTGTAAGGCGCTTTGTTCAGCTCTCATGCTGTGTTTTAATGCGCCAAACAAATAAACTGGTATGGTATGGTATGGTAAATAAGTTTAGCTAAAGTTACTCAGAGCCACTGTAGAAGGTCAAAGAGCCTGAGTTAAGCTGTGGTAACGAGAGGAGCTGTGAAATAGTCTGAAAGCTGTTTGCTTGTTCAAGTTGAATTCAAATAGAATATGTATTACATGAAATATATAATAAGGATAATAATACTTTTATGTATATTTACAAGTGATGTTGGAGCTAAAAGGCAGAATAGAAGTTTTTTTTTACTTAATCTCGTTGCATTAGGATTTCACATGGTCCCACATTGAGTAATCTTTGTCTCACATTTGGTGAGCTGGGATCTGGCCACCCTACTTAAGAATGATTGCAGTATTTTGGAATATTTTCAGATGTGTTTTGTGAATTAGTCTCGTAATAATTGTTAATATGATCTCTAGTAATTTTCTGATCAATTCTGTCATTATATTTTTCAGTTTTTGGGCAGAGTGACCGTGGTAGAAAGTTGTTCGCATTTTGCAAAAATTCCCTTTGATGATTTTTAAAAATTATACAGGTTATTTCAATAAAAGTATGTAAATGTCAGAGGTCACTACAAAACCCAGTAGACGCATATCTGCAGCATGCAAGGACCTTGTTCTGGGTGGGCGGGGGTTAGTTGTCACCTTTTTCACACCCTCTAAGTTTGCAGGTAATAGAATTATTGAAATAAAATATTTTTTTGTTCTCCTATGCCAGTTGTTTGCTTGCGTTTCCGTACCACGTGACTTGACGTACCATTGCTACAGCCTTGCTGTCCCAAACGTGACGTGTCCCACCGCAATGCAGTATTTAAAAATAATATATTAGTGTTTAACAGTTGATTAGTTCATTGCGATAAAGTCTTGATTTTTATTTTCTAAGGTCTTAAAAAGTCTTGAAAAGGACTTAAATTTAAGTTTGAGATTCCTGCATATACTATGAGAATACATTAATACATCCGTTGGAACTGGTGACGCGCGACCCGTACGAACCCATCTTGTCTGGAGGTCTGTGTGCTCTTCCCCGCTCGTACGATCCGAACTCGATCCGAGTGAGCCTGGCAGGTCGGGTCTGATTTGGGTCGGTTAATAATTTGAGCGTGTTGAGTTGCACTTGGACAGCAGAGAGAGAGAGAGACTGGCCGCACAATAAGAGGAGACGAGGACGCGCCTCAAACATCATAACGACGCGGAGGAGATGAGAACTCTGAACACTCAACTTTATTTTGTTTCATGAACCAGGATAACTTCAAAGGATGTTAAATTTAACTTAAAGGGACATTATGGAAGTTTAACAGCTAATACAAGTATAGAAATTTTAAATTTCTTCCTCATACATTCTCCTGCAATGCCCTGGTCCTGTAGAATGAGCCCTGGCATTTTTAATGTGATTGCCTCTGTAGGCCTGTAAACTCACAGAAAAGATTGTGCTCGGGTCGAGCAAGAGGGCTTCCCCGGTGTCCTCCAGAGGCAGCGTAATGCGCGATGACGTCATGCGCGCTCACGCGCCCGCAGTGTTTGTTTGCTAGCTGTAGCTTAGCGGTAGAGCGAGAGGTGGTTTTGGTAGCTGATTCAGCCAAAAACAAGAAGAGAGCTGCTTCAAGCACCAGCGAAACTCCAGCCCAGACCCCAAACAAGACAAAGAACCCAAGAGTTTATTCCAGCGCGACAAAAAGGGCAAAACTCGAGTCTGGTCGCCGAAGACAAAGAACGAAAATAAACATCAGTCCGGCCGGCTTTTGAGAAGTGGAAAATGCTGAGACAAAAGACCTGCAGTTGGCATCATTGTTGCTGGACAGGTAAGAAAGTATTACTAAATACGTGTGGGGTAGTTGTGGGTGCTTTCAAAGCAAACCGGGGGCTTACGTATATCATAGGAACATTTTTAGGCTGCTTGTGTAGCGTGTCCCCATCAGAGTCAGTGCTGGTCAGAATATTAATATTAGTCTTATTCTTATTTTTACTTCTCAGCGCACTGGGGCTTTTTTCCACGGTAGGATGAGTACCGGTACTATTACCGCTCATTTATTAGTGGAAATCTCCGAGATTTCTGCAAAATATGTCCGTCTCCAAGTAAACACATTCCCCCCCAGCGCCGCTGACCCGCCCCTCCCGACAGGCAGAACCGAACACACGCTACAAGAGGGGACACAATTTGCGCATTAAGATGCATCCTCTCCAAATCCTCTCCAAATGCGCCTGACGGAGCTGTACACGCGGCGCACATCATCTCCAAATGCGCCTTTGGAGATGATGTGCGCCGCGCGTACAGCTCCGTCAGCTTCCGTCAGCCCAGGCAAGAGGAGAGAGAGAAAAAAGACGAGTTATCCGACACCGTGCACGTTCCCTCAATGACTGACAACACGCAGCATCTGACCAGCGTCAGATGTGCCGACAGACAGGTGGATCCATGCAGGTGGAGAGGAAATATAGATCAGGAGCACAAGAAAGAAAAAGTCATAACCAGAGGAGTGTGTTGTTAGAACAAAAAAGAAAAACTTTGTGGGCAAAAACATCCCAGCTTCTGTTGATGAGACAGAAGATAGGATAATTGTGTCTGGATGTGGAGAATAAATGATACAGCAGTCCTGGTTATCATTTATGAGAAGTCTTGGTAAATGCAGAAACATGCAGAGCTTTTATCATTTGATTCATAACCTATGTTTTTGTAATTGATGTTTTCTGTTTGTTTTTGTAGCATCAAATCGATGGAGCTGAAAGAACTCTTTAGATGAGGAACAAGCCAATAGTTTGGAAACAGTGTGTAAGTAACAAATTATTCTCATAGAAATGCAATGGCTATATGTCAGGATATATAATCATGTTCTGCTGCTGTTTTTACTTCCAGATTAGAGCTGGAAAGAGAAGGAAGGAGCTTTAGACCCGTATGATTCAGATTATGTACCTCCAATATCAATAAGGTATGTTTTATTATTGTTTTTTTAATACCGTAGTAACATCCCACTCTCACTTTCTATTCACTGATTATATAAAATGTATTTTTCTTGTGCAATAGGTGTGCATCACAGGATGAGGTTGACCAACTTCCTTGCATTGGCCTGGATGAAGCTGACAATTATAACAATTATAATTATTATATAACAATTATAATTATTATATAGGCTAACAATTATATGTGCTATTTGAGTTTCACTCAAAATGCTNGCAGATTTTTCTTTAGAGAAAGGCATCGGAGACAGCAGCTGATCAGTGGGAGAAAATCTGGCTCACTCCTCCTTCTGAGGCTCGTAGCGCCCAAACCGTGACAGATACAGCTAAACTAAAGACATCCCATCGAACCTGACAAACAAATCTACTGTTTTTGGAAAAATGATGAATAAATTCTAAAAGATGTGGTCGTGGCAGATTTTTGTTTAGAGAAAGTCACGGGAGACTGCAGAAAACTTTGATCTGCAGCTTCAAAGGCCTCCAACCTCTCATCACCATTCGAAAAGTATTGCACCGATTAGAAAAATTCCAAAAGCGTCAGCATCAGAAGGCTTCGATGGTGCTCTGTGTGAATTTTTGTGTGGCTACGTCGAATTGTGTAGGAGATATGAGGAGACAATTTCAGCTGTCTGACTTAGAACAGAGCAGAAAATGCCTGTTTTTTATGGGAGGAAAATGTGGCTGAATCCTCCTTCTGACGCTTGTAACTCAAGAACCGTGACAGATACAGCTAAAACGAAGACATCCCATCGAAGCGGACGAGTAAAACTACTGTTTTTGAGTAATTGATGAGTGTACTCAAAAAAATGTGGTCGTAGCAGATTTTTGTTTAGAGAAAATCATCTGAATCTGCCGTTCTCCAGATCTGAAGCTCCAAACATCAAATTGCACGCCTCGAACCTCGCATCACCATTCGAAAACTATTGCACCGGTTCGAAAAATTCCAAAACCGTCAGCGGCCGAAGGCTTTGATGGTGCTCTGTGTGAATTTTTGTGTGCCTATCTTTAATATTGTAGGAGATATGACGAGTACAGTTTAGCTCTCGGAGAGCGATCGAAGCACCTGAGCTGAGAAAAAATTGAATGGCTGCCAATGGGAGAAAATCTGGCTGACTCCTCCTTCTGAGCCTCATAGCGCAAAAACCGTGGCAGCTACAGCAAAATCGAGACCATCCCATCGAAGCAGACAAAAAAACCTACTGTTTTTGAGAAAATTACGCGTCTACCCCAAAAGATGTGGTCGTAGCAGAATTTCCCCTTCGGGATTTGAATCTGAAGCTGTCAGTCACAGTGGGAAAGGCATGACCATATTTGGGACAGCACAGCCCAGCTGCTGGGAGGAGAAATATTTTAAAACCTTTCCAAACTAGTTAACGCTACGACCACAATTTTTGGAGTACGTCCATAAATTATAGCTCAAAACGGAGGAAAATCCGTCAGCTTTCATCCAGCGCAAGTCTGATTTCCCTCGGTTCTACGGTTCTCTCAGGACACGGCCTGAAGTCGAGCAAAGTCTGTTTTTGGCCCTATTCTTTTGAATGGGGGGAGGAGGAGACGTTCCTGAACTTTCCAAAATCGTACCTCAAGTTTAACCTGTGATTGTAGAAAAACCGTAAAAGATATCAAGAAGCTGAAAAAATTTGAAATAGTTTAACTTCTTTTGAGTTTGTTAAAAGTTGAATGAAGTCTCTAGGTTGAAGTTAACCCTGGCAAGTAAGAGGTCAAAAAGATGAACGATTTTGTGCAAAATTGAGCGATTTTAAGCATTTTCCATTCATTTCAATGGGCTGAAAAATCGCAGAAAAAGCTGAATTAATCGGAAACGGTTGAAGATATCAATACCAAGAGATATAGCCGGAAAGAGCTGAACGAGCTGAACGGTTTGATACCAAACTTGCTGAAATAGCTGAAAAACTGTAGGAGGAGATACAGTTCAAAAAACGTACAGAAGCAGAATAATAAGAAGAAGAAGAAGAAGAAGAAGAATAATAAAGAGAAACAGGAAAACAATAGTTTGAATGCATACTGCATTCAAACTAATAAAACATTATTAAACACAGATTACACACAGCACTTAGTCCATATGGTGTTTATAGATTGTTTAGTTTACTTTTTATGTTTTTTTAAATATATTTTGTGATTCCTATCTTCTTCTTCTCCTTCCTGTGAGTGGTGGGGCGGCGCCCTAGCGCCCCCTATGGACGAGCCGCCACTGGTCCTGGTAGCTGTTGTGGCTCTGCTCCATAGTGCTGCAGACAGCTACAAATAAACAGGATGGTGGGACTTTTCTTCCGCTGGTAGAGTTTAGTCATTCTTAGTTCCAAGATCATCGTGTTTTTTTGGAACCCGCGGCGTGAGTCTGCTGTCCGCTAGCTTAGTTAGCATTAGCCAATCTGCCCGTAGCTGCGCGTTTGATCCCAAACTTTGGACCGTTTCTGCTGGTTTCTCTATTTTCCTCCACAGCACCTAGATTACCACATTGTGCGCCAGTAAAAAGCATCTTCCTTACACAAAAACAAATAACTTACATTTGTTATGGCTCCGGTTACGTGTATTTTCTTTTCAGTACCGGCTTTGCAACAAAGCTTTCACGTTATTTATTTTTTTAAGCATCGACGTTCATTAATCGATTCTGAATCCTCACGTGAAGCTTTGCGATGCATCGCCGCATCGATGAAATGCACCCACCCCTAGCCCACAGACACCACCGCTTCCCAGCTCCTGCACTCCACATCTTTCTCTCCAGGAGCATGAGGTGCGGAAAACCCTGAGAGCAGTAAACCCCAGGAAAGCGACTGGCCCTGATGGTATTTCGGGGGCGGTGGTCAAAGCATGCGCGGACAAACTGGCAGGAGTCCTCACAAAACTTTTCAACCTGTCCCTGTCACAAGTCACCGTCCCCACATGCTTGAAAGCCTCCATCATCATCCCCATCCCCAAAAAAACTGCCATAGACAGTCTCAACGACTACAGACCCATAGCCCTGACATCCACAATTATGAAGTGCCTTGAGCAATTAGTCTCCCAGCACATCAGACAGCACCTACCCCCTTTCCTTGACCCACATCAGTTTGCGTACAGGGAAAATCGATCCACAGAAGACGCCATTGCCCTCACACTCCACACTGCACTGAGCCACCTGGAGAACACAAAGAGCTATGTGAGGATGCTCTTTGTGGACTACAGCTCAGCCTTCAACTGCATCATCCCCGACATCCTCCACTCCAAACTGCAGGATCTCCAGATCCCCACCACCACCTGCAATTAGCCTTTCGCCGGCCCCGCCCCCAGAACGGCTATTGTCCAATCACACATCATAGCAACCGTTACTATCCGACAGCTCCAAACAAAATGATGAAGCTAAGCCTAATTTACTACTAAGCATTAGCCTCGATAGTAGTCGTGTCTCCTTCGTTTCGTTCCCCTTCAGAACCTCCTCATCGAGCTCAACCAGCAAGCCAGCAAGCATGAGTGCTCCCCCCGCCCGCGGCTGGGCGGAGGTCCGCCTCCCAGACTATNTTGTGTAGCGTGTCTCCATCAGAGTCAGTGCTGGTCAGGATATTAATATTAGTCTTTTTCTTATTTTTACTTCTCAGCGCACTGGGACTTTTTTCCAGGGTACGATGAGTACCGGTACTATTACCGCTCATTTATTAGTGGAAATCTCCGAGATTTCTGCAAATATATGTCCGTCTCCAAGTAAACACATTCCCCCCCAGCGCCGCTGACCCGCCCCTCCCGACAGGCAGAACACACGCTACAAGAGGGGACACGATTTGCGCATTAGGATGCATTCTCTCCAAATCCTCTCCAAATGCGCCTGACGGAGCTGTACGCGCGGCGCACATCCTCTCCAAATGCGCCTTTGGAGATGATGTGCGCCGCGCGTACAGCTCCGTCAGCTCCCGTCAGCCCAGGCAAGAGGAGAGAGAGAAAAAAGACGAGTTATCCGACACCGTGCACGTTCCCTCAATGACTGACAACACGCAGCATCTGACCAGCGTCAGATGTGCCGACAGACAGGTGGATCCATGCAGGTGGAGAGGAAATATAGATCAGGAGCACAAGAAAGAAAAAGTCATAACCAGAGGAGTGTGTTGTTAGAACAAAAAAGAAAAACTTTGTGGGCAAAAACATCCCAGCTTCTGTTGATGAGACAGAAGATAGGATAATTGTGTCTGGATGTGGAGAATAAATGATACAGCAGTCCTGGTTATCATTTATGAGAAGTCTTGGTAAATGCAGAAACATGCAGAGCTTTTATCATTTGATTCATAACCTATGTTTTTGTAATTGATGTTTTCTGTTTGTTTTTGTAGCATCAAATCGATGGAGCTGAAAGAACTCTTTAGATGAGGAACAAGCCAATAGTTTGGAAACAGTGCGTAAGTAACAAATTATTCTCATAGAAATGCAATGGCTATATGTCAGGATATATAATCATGTTTTGCTGCTGTTTTTACTTCCAGGTTAGAGCTGGAAAGAGAAGGAAGGAGCTTTAGACCCGTATGATTCAGATTATGTACCTCCAATATCAATAAGGTATGTTTTATTATTGTTTTTTTTTAATACCGTAGTAACATCCCCACTCTCACTTTCTATTCACTGATTATATAAAATGTATTTTTCTTGTGCAATAGGTGTGCATCACAGGAGAAGGTTGACCAACTTCCTTGCATTGGCCTGGATGAAGCTGACAATTATCACAATTATAATTATTATATAACAATTATAATTATTATATAGGCTAACAATTATATGTGCTATTTGAGTTTCACTCAAAATGCTAAAAATCTGCTTACAACAGTGACCTGCACAGAACCCAACTAATGCTGCTACTCTGTGTATATTTGCACAAATTATTGTTGATTTTATATTTACATCATTTCTGCATTATTTTTTGTATTCTTTTACATTTTGCACCAAAGGGAGTGGCACTCCAATTACACTGTACCCTGTACAAAATCAATAAAGGCTATTTTATTCTATTCTATTCTATTATATTCTGTATTGGACATTGTTAATTGTGTGGAGGCAGATTTGAAAGACAATTTAGAAGAGCCATCAGCAGCAGGACTAACTCAGCTGTTGTTTTCATTCAGGAGTACAGCATGCATGCCTCGTGCACGAGCTTACTATTGAAGCTGCAGTTACACGTTTGGCCTGAGGGGGCGATAGCGAGCATGAAAATTTCAAAGTCCATAAAGTCCCTTTAAAGAAAATTGGGAGAAAGCTTTTGTGTTAGATGGTTGTTTTATCTGCTCCCCAGAGACACAGTGGACATGAGGAGATAATAAAAGTCAAATTGTCCCCAAAGGACAGGTGGTGGGAGGGTTAGTTAGCTGGTTAGTCAAGGAGATCCATCAGCCAGGTAGCTGTCATTAAATCCTGATTCAGCCCACAGCCTCCTGCTGGTGGTGGAGGGGGGTGTTCTCACCTTTTTCACTCTTGACCTGTTTCCATGTCTGATCTTGACTGTGACTGTGGTCAAAGTGGAAAATCACCGGAAGCATTCATACCTTCTTTATATGTAAATCACATGAGTTCACGTATTAATTCAATCAGAAACAGAATCCGTTTGTGTGGTGAACACAGTCACATCTGCTGAAAAGAAGAAAAACTATCAAACCAACACCAAAACCCTTCACCGAACAGCCAGCAAACTTTTTATTATACAGCGGATCAATCAGATGGCGCTTCACAAACACAATATAAAAAATGATTTAAAAGATCAAACACAAGATAAAGAAAAAGAATGAGGATAAAAATAAAAAAGTAAACACATGATCCTGAGAAAGACAGAACTGACATAAATAGCAGCATGAGGGGAAGCTAGTGAGGAAGAGGTCTCACCAAAGCCAGCCTGAACAGTTGAGTTTTCACCTGAGTCCACTGATCTCATTATTGGTCGGAGTATTATCTGATGGGAGAGTTTGTTAGTTTCCTTCTGTGTAACTGTAAAAACTGTTAAAAATCCAACCAACATTTTTATGAGAAAAGTTTAAAAACTGCAAAGTAATTTCTTAAAGGTGTCCTAAAATGCAATTAATCAACAATCTAAAACAGAGCTTTGAGCCTCCAAAAAGCATAAGAAAAATTTTTTTTTGGCTTTCATCTGTCCCAGGAGCCCTGATACAGGCCATTCTAAACCCCCTTACTCAGGCCTTCAGTGAAATGAGCTGTTGACCCCTCCCACTCGGCCAGGACATGCTGATTGGTTGGTTTCCCCAGAAGGCCTCAGACACATGCAGGTTTGAGGAGGCGTGGCTCCCCCTTATGACGTGTTAAGGAAGGTTTTCTCAGAACAGAAGTTTTTCTCTTGCCTTTTTCAACTTTCTAATTTACATAAAAAGTAGGTCACACACGGCTTTGACTTTATGGCATGCTGCTGTTGACCACCCAAGCTGTCTTTATTCAACAACAACAAGGAACATGTTGGTTTACATTCTAGGTCCTCTTTAAGTTAAAAATGTGGTCAGCAGGTTTCCTACAGCTGGTGTCATTTAGCTTCACTGTTTACGTTTGAGTTAATTTGTCAAAAACTCCACATCTAAAAGAGAAATGGTGACCTGCTCTTCAAACACCAGTACACAGAATTAAACATAAAGAAGTTAATAAAAGAGGCGTAGAGTCGATGGTCTCGATTCCACTTCCTTAGATGGGATCGGTCCGGATCGGAGCTCGACTGATAAACGTTCTCCGGAAACCTCACTGGGCGGCGCTCAGAGCTGACTCTGCTGGACCGTCTGAGGAAAATTATGGGTAAAAAAACAAACATGGAACAATTAGGGCTGGGTGATATGGACAAAGTTCTATCACAATAATAATCAGTGGATATCGATAAAGATCAGAATAAAACAAATCACTGTTTTTGTTCATCTTTAATGCTTTCGTACGCTCAAGTGAGAGTTGAAGATACTTTTGATTTAGAAGATTTATTTTCAAAAGCTGAATTCAAATTAATTAAACAAGCATTAAAATATAAATTCTCAAAATATCCACTTGTTTCAAACAACTTTATTAGAAGCAATAAAAAAGAAATCTAAAGACACAATGTTTTAATGTCAGTGAAAATTTCAGCAGCTTCAAAAAGTCATTGTCTCTGTTCAGAAAGACATTTACATTCTTTAAATCCTCCGTTTGATAGAAGCCATGACGACACTGGAGAAAGGCGACTCGGGGGGGGGGTTATAAAGTTCTACATCCTGCTGCTCCAGCGATGGTTCAGGAGATAAAACAGATCGGTGGTTTCCCCGACTTGGTCAGAAGCTGCACTCAACATCATTAGCAGAGCAGCTACAACAATAAGTAGCTAAAATACATCCACACAACTGAGCCACAAGTAACTGGAGCTATTAGCTCTTCAGCTTCAATCAACGCCAATCTGGCATCTCTCAGTAAGTCTTTATTATGTCTGGAACGTCGGCCAGTCTCGTTTCCTTTCGAGCTCTGCCCGACGCTCCTATACTAACTGTGTCAATCCTGCCCAGCGCTAGTCCTCCACGTTTGGGTCGTAAAACACGCCACAGCCAAACTCTCTGCTGCCCTCAGGCTAGTCTCCCTCTGGCAGCGAGTCCTGACAAACATCTGGGCCAGTACGGACCGCTTCGGGACCGAAATTTGGTTTCACATCTGGGTCATTTGTGCGTTTTCCATTCTGAGGTGGCTCTTTTTTTTCAGACCTCTTCCCTCGGAGGTCCGGCTGGGACCGAGGTGACACTATGTACTGATTGGTCGGCTGAATTCACACCTACCGCCTCTGATTGGCGAGTAGAATCAGCCAGCGGGGGCTTCCTGCATGAGCAGTTCATTTTCATTCTGGTTGCTGTTGAGACCACATCAAGCATGGAGCTCCTGTCTCCCGCTCGGCGCCACAGCAGACAGAAGAGAGCTGTGTGTGTGTGTGTGTGTGTGTGTGTGTGTGTGTGCGCGCGCAGCGGTTATGAGGACACACAGTGGTGACAGAGAACAGGGAGCAAATTAATAAAATAAGGTGGTTCAGAGTCTCCAAAAGCAGCGCAGCTCAGCCCGCCTTTGTCTTATTAAGGGACACCACAGACTTTTATGCAGATTTCCTTATTCCTGAGAAGTCCGTGTGAACACAAACCGCCCATAGGAGCCCGAATTGACACGGCCCAGATGTGTAAGCGGCTTAAGCGGCATGCAAGAACTGCCCCATAAAGGTATGCTACAAACATGCACAGAATAGGCTGTGCCTGTTAGCTCGCCTGCACAGCCCGGAGTTACTTTTTTTTTTCAAGCAAAGCTTCCTTGTAAATCGGTAAATGTTGAATATGGAACTCGAACACCACAGCAACATCCAGTGTATGGAGGTTGTAGTTGCAACAACAGCTTACCTATCCATGAGAAAATTTGCCATTTCTGTGTGCGTTTTGATGCCATGAAAATTTTTTAACTGGGTCCATCTGTTGTAGGCTTCACCTAAACTCACACTGGTTTTAGATCAGGGGTCTCAAACTCAATTTAGAGTCTGGGTGAGGCTGGGCGACATCAGGTTTTCCACAAGAAAAGCAATGTTAGAAATATTTCAATCTTCTCAAATCTCTATTTTTATTTAACACAAAATAAGATATATTTATATAGTAGGCTAACTTGTGCAGTATATCAATTATTGCAGTGTCGCCATATCGTGATATTATCGTATTGTGAGATGTACTGAGAATCATCATATCGAGAGGTACCCTAAGGTTCCCAGCCCTAGTAAACAGTGTTGTTTTATCAATAATAGTAGATTGGACTGGATAACATCCAAAATGGCTGCATTATGGCACTCGGGTCGCTGAAATATTCTGGATTTAAGGTGAAAATTTTATATAAAACAAAGTAATTATCACAGAAAAAATCTGGATGCAGGGACAACCCAATAGCGCTGCAGGTACAACGCTGCGGTGCAGTGTTTTAGTTTATAGTTTGCTTAACACTGTGGATGTGCTGTTGCGTGTCAGAGAATGCACCAATAAGCAATTTGAATACATATGTATGTAGTTTGATATAACTCTTAGAAGCAACATGTTTTCATTCAGCTTCTCATTCAGAGGCGTGTGGGGGGGGGGGGGGCTGACTGATGGTTTTTGTAGTGCTTTTTACTAAAGAATGTTTTTTACCTGAATGCAAAAAAAGTTAATATTGAGCACCTCAAAATAAACTTTTGTTGGAACAAACTAACACAAAAGATTCAAAACTTCGCAATCCTGATGTCTGGATCCAAAAATTCCAACACACCCAGAGTTCTTAGAACCAGGTTTGGGTGTGTCTGCTCTGTCTTCTCAACCCCCAGTGAGTCGTGGTGGATGGCTGCTCATACTGAGCCAGGATCCTCTGAAGGTTTCTTCCTGTTAAAAATGAGTTTTCTTCTCCACTGTCACTACATGCTTGCTTAGTACAGGGATTGCTGTAAAGTCTCTGACACAAGTCAGTGACTCGAGGCAATCTGCTGGGTTCCTTACAGGGCCTGAAATTCACAGCAGGATTGCGGGTATTGCGCATTATATAATCGATTCTCGCAAGTTAGTTTTTATAATGCGGGAAATTCCCGCGTTCAGCGAACACGCACGTAGGCGTAAAAAAAAATCCACTTCCGCTACACCCTTCGCGCGCTGCACTCTCTTCTTCTCCTTTATTAAAAGACGAGTTTCCTCTCTAGCTAGCAAACCAGTGGTTGTTGGTTAACGTCCAGACCAAAACATGGACTGCTGGTTAAAACGCAAGTCTGACGTTAAATTAACCGAAGGAGAACCTGCTTCCAAAATATTATCACAAGAAAGTCCTAGCCCCATCGCCGGAGGTGGCGCTGATACCAGCGACGACCCGAATCCTCCGGACTCTCGAAGCGGTAGCGTCAACGCTACAAAGCAGACCAAAGATAAGTTTCAGGCTAACTGGCTCAGACTATTTCCCTGGCTTGAAAATAATAATGGTGAAATGAACTGCTCCATCTGTAAAATGTACGGCGATGTACCTTTTACTAGTCGATGCTACAAAACATCAACTTTGCGCCGTCACTCAGATGGTGTGTGTCACACAGCAGCGATGAAAACGAAAACGTGAGGCAGATTCAGCCAAAAATGTGATGACAAAAGCTATTGAAGATGCGCAGTTAAAATGTGCTGAAGAAATAAAAGGGCTTCTAAAAACTGCCTATTTTATTGCAAAAAATGAAATGGCCAAAGCAAAATTTTGCCATCTGGTTAAATTCATGAAAGATATGGAGTGCCCTGCATTTAAGAATCTTAACACCGAAACATCAAGCTATGGTAGTTACATCAATGAAAAAGGACTGTCAGAAATGCACCAAGCTATTGCAGGTACTCTTGTGGAAGATGTTGACAAAGCAGTGGAAATAAGTCCTGTGTTTTCATTAATACTGGATGAATCCACTGACATTAGTAACACCAAGCGACTAATTACCTATGTCAGATACATAGATGACAACAAGATCAAAACAAAACTGTTCAGGAATTCTGAAATTGCTGATGGAAGAGCAGACACTATTGTTGATGATGTGAAACAGCTCTTGACAGAAAAAAAAAGTTGGATGGAAAAAAACTTGCAGCAGTTTGTACTGATGGAGCTGCTGTTATGACCGGATGCAGACAAGGAGTTATTAAAAAACTCAGAAATATACAACTCAGACTTGGTAGGAATCCACTGTACGGCTCATCGTCTCACACTTGCTGCCAGTGATGCAGCCGGCTCTGTGCCCCAGGTGAAAAAGTTTCAGCAGGATTTGAGATCCATTTTTGTCTTTTTCAGTAACTCTGCTGTCAGAAGCAACAAGCTGCATGAATTGCAGAAACAGCTGGATGAACCCCAACTGAAGTTCACACAGCCACATGCAGTAAGGTGGTTGTCAATTCACAATGCTGTGTCAGTAGTGTGTAGATCACTGAAATCCCTGAGAGATGTCCTGGAACACATGGCTTCCTCTGATGCTCAAGATGCTGCCAAAGCTAAAGGTCTACTGCTAGCAGTCAGACAGTTTAACTTTGTGGTCCTCTGTCACATGATGAAGGATGTACTGATGCATGTGGTCTTTCTCTCAAAACATTTTCAAAGAAAAGATCTGGACTTCTCCACAGCACAGCCAATGGTTGAAAGTACCAAAGAGGCCCTGAAAGAAATAATAGTCCATCCTGGCCCTGCAGAAAGGGAATTCTTCAGCTCTCTTGAAGGAAGCAAGTTTAAAGGAGACAAGATTTTTGACTGCCACACCCAAAAACCAGCCTTTGATGACATGAAGAGCAGGTATATTGGGTCTTTAATAAAAGAAATTCCCCTCTGAGACACTGTGTTACTCCTCTCGAGTTTATTCAAGGCTCAACATCGTTCTTTGGGTTTTAACAGACATTTATTGTGGACAACTTGACGCCTCACAATGCTCAAAATGCCGTCAGAACTAAGAAAAGAAACACAATCAATCAGCACAAAACACTAATTGGCCTAAATAACACACAAAACCTTAAACTTTACCTCATTGGCCGCTTTAACTCAAAAGGAATAAAGATGACTTTTACAGCTTCTTTTAAAGCAAAAACTTCTTTTATCTTCAGGAACAACCCATCTCTTCACCGTCTCTTGAAGAAAATGCACATCAGTCCATGTGACTCTCTAATGGTGTTCCAATTAAATTCACCCCACGTGCAACAGTGCACTATATGGAACAAAATATAAGTTCCTTTTAGATTTTAATGTAGTTTTAACCAAAACAAATGAACTTTATTCAAATGAATAAAACTGTATTACTTTATTATTGTATGCTTTTAATGAATTACTAATATGTATTTATTTCCATTTTAACTGAGTCTTAACTAATAAATGAAATGTATGAGTTTCTATCGATGGCTGCTACACACTGGATGTTCTGTCATGGTTTACAATTTTGGAACCAAAAAAGGCCATTATAGCAAAAAAGTCAGAAAATTTTTCTCACTATGGTGTAGAAAAACTCGACAACCTTCTGGCACACTTCTCACACGATGTCAGTGCAGTGGATGCACGCTCAGAGTTTGCCTTGCTGAAGCAAACTATGGTTTCCAGTGACTCGTATGCCTCATTGACCTTTCAGCAGTTTGCAGAGGCTGTCTTGAGTGACCACAGTGGTGTGTTTACTGAAATGGAGAAGCTCATCAAGATTGCTTTAGTCATACCAACTGCCAGTGTCTCATGTGAACGTGGATTCAGCACGCAAAACAGGATAAAAACAAGGTTCAGAAATTCACTAAATAACACAAACCTCACCAACCTGATGCTGATTTCAGAGCTTGGCCCTCCCCAAGAGCAGTTTGATTTTAACAGAGCTCTCATCAAATGGAAAGAGATGAAGCAGAGGAGACAGAGGAGAGAGGACCAAACAGATGAATAACCCTCAAAGTAATTACTCTGATGCCGCTGAAAGCGCTAACAATCAATGTATATAGTTGAGATCATTTTTGATGCCAAGTCAGCAGAAACCCTTTATGAGAAAATTTAGATTAAAAAAATAATCAGTTGAAGAAGACGAGATTCAGAGACAGAAGACGGAGAAAGGACAGGATGGACAAGAAATAAAGGAGCACAAAAAGATTAAAGATGCAATCCTGAGAGTTGGACAACAAATTCCTGCAATGTAAATAGTTTAGATAATCTCCAGTGCCAGCTCAGTAAAGAGGGCTCATGTAAGCATTTTTTTACATGATTTTTTTTATATTTCAAAAAAGTTCTTCCTATGGAGAAAAATGCTGTGTAAGAGGCAACAAAAGGAAATATTGGAGCATGGAGACAAAAGAAAAGATAGATACAGATGCAGCTATGATGACCACTAGGAAAGATTAAAAAAGATATTAAACTCAGCAATCTGAGGTAAGAATATAGCAATGTTAAGGTCTATTGTTTATCTCACAAGTAGTTCCTGAACATTTTATTTGTTTACAAAAATTTTTCCTTTAGCCTCAGTGTTACTGAGGAGAGATCTTGCAGAGATCAAAAAAGAAAGGGACAACAGAGAGCAACGATTACAACGCAGAAGGAGACAAGTGAAAGCTGCATATAAACGTGAGGTATGATTAACACAACATAAGACCTGCAGCCATGTTTAATGATACCCCCCCCATGTATAAATCCCCCCACAGAGAAACAGGCGAGGGGGGAATTCCCCCCTATGTTACAAAGTGAATTTCAAGCCCTGCCTTACTTAGGACACTTTTTACTGATTGGCTTAATGAACTGAACTGTATTGGAATGTTTACTTTGTGAAGAGCCTTGAGACGACTCTTGTCGTGATTTGGCGCTATAGAAATAAACTGAACTGAATTGAATCAAACTGTTTCAGTGTCCGTTTTTAAAGGATGAATGAGAATAGATTATTAAAGAACATATTTGTGGTTCCTTAGCATGATGAAAAGTGATGCTGGTGGGCAGGAAGCCAGCGAGTTATTAGAGGTTTTACCTGTGAAACTTTGCTCCAACAAACGTGTCTTCTCTAGAGGGATGTCCATATCAGGCCACAAACTCCTAACCATCATTTGAGCTCTATCTAAGGTGTCGTAAGATAGTTTGGTTCCCCCCGGGCCTTGTTGACAGTACTTCAGATTCCGTCTCAGTTGAGCAGCTCCAAACGTAAGCACCTTGTGCAAAAAAAGAGGGTGAAAGCAGATATTTTTGTAGGAAAGATGCAAATAAAATTTCATTGTTCTATGAAACTGGACAAATGAAGGAACTGCATCATGCTGTTTTAAACCTTTCAGAGCAAGGATAGGCCTATATATGATTAAAACATTACCATTGGCACTATGAAGATGTCATTTGTTCTGAAATATAAGTTATTTTCTTGATATTTTATCATCCTTGAAATTAGATGCTGCCATGAAATCCCTCCTGCACTCGTGTGAATTCCACCCATTTCACAATGTAACCCTAGATCACAGCACAGCATCATGTAGAAAAACAAGCAGCATTAGCAGCAAAACCACACCAAGTACACCCCCACCCGGCTCCATTCTCCATCGGAGAAGCCGTTAACGAGCCGTTAACACAACCACCACTCGGAAGGAGAAAAGGCGGCACGGATGAATTATTTAAATTTTATAGCCATTCAGCTAGCTGCTAGCATTTTGGTTGTACTCAAGCTCCAGAAAGTGGATTTTGCCTGATATAGGACCTTTAAAGTGACAGAACGACTGTTATGCTAAAGGGCCTGTATTCATTTAGCACCTTCTATGGTTCTACAACCCCCCAAAGCACTTTACAACTATCCAGTCATTCACACCCTGGTGGTGATGAGCTACATCGTAGCCACAGCTGCCCTGGGGCGCACTGACAGAGGTGAGGCTGCCGAGCACAGGCGCCACCAATCCCACCGATCACCACCAGCAAGCAAGGTGGGTTAAGTGTCCTGCCCAAGGGCACAACAGCAGCATTCTCTGGCGGGAGCCGGGATCGCTCCTACAACTTTCTGATTACTGGACAACCCACTCTACCTCCTGAGCTACTGCTGTTATAACTAAAGAAAACATCATAATGTGTCTCCACTAATAATATTTATGTACCACTTTTTAAGGCACTCAAAGTGCCTTACAGAGAATGTGTTATTCATTCACAGTTTGCTGCATCATAGCACCATCTTCCCTGTGGCGGTCGGACGGAGGCAAGGCTGCCATTTTGTACCATCACCCCTCTGACCACCACCAAGGAGGGAAAGTCAGGCAGTGTCTGCCCAAGGACCCAACAGCAGAATGTCCAAAAGAGCTGAGATCAAATTGGAAACCCTTCTGACTGCTGGACAAGCCGCTCTACGTCTTCTATCCCCTGCAGAGATGTCGGCCACAACCGCGCATCTCCACAGAGGAGAGCAGGTCTCGTGCATGTTCAGACCCATGACGGCGTATACCACACCGGACAGGACCCGAGACGTCAATACAGGCAGGTAAAGTGTGTGCATGTGTGTGTATTAATATAAACTGATTACATAGTACTAAGGAGACACTGGTGTGAGAGTACTCTAAGAGTAGCTATGGTACTATGAGTATTTAGTTTCTCCTTACTAAGAGAGGAACCTGTCATAGCTGGCAGGTCAGTTACAACAGTGACTAGATAACCCTTCAATCATTTTTCTGCTGTTTGCCAGCAGGATGAGCACTGAAGGTACCTGGTTGTCCTCCACGTGGAAGGCCACAGCAATGTTGTCCCAAACATAGAACGGAGGGTTGTAGTAGATCTCGTTGACCTCCATCTGCTTTGTATCTTCTCTGATGATCAACTCATATCTGAGAAAGTTCAAGTAACAATAAACATGTTTTAACCACACAGCTCAGAGACGACGTGGACTTCTTAACCTTCCTGACCTTAACCCCCACACTGATTCAGCCTGCACACCTGAGTGTTACACCCCCACAGGTAAGGATCATGTTTAATCTCTCTCCAGATCAAATTAAACAATCCAACGTAAGTAAGTAAATTTTATTTGTATAGCACTTATCACAGAAAAAGAATCCCAAAGTCCTTCACAAAGATCAACAAAACAAAAGATAAAGTCATCATAAAATGATCTTAAAACAAAACAACAGAATATCATAAAATCATTAAAAACCAGAAAACAGAAAGTCATAAAATTATAAAAATGATAAAACAAATGAAAGATGATTATAAATACAAGTTAGAAAAAAAAATGAATAAAACATAAAAGATTTAAGTAAAAGCAGTAAAACGTGTCCATCGATAACAAAAAGACTCTTGTTTTTTAATAAAACACCTTTGAAAAACAGGAGAACTGACATGAGAATCCAGAGTGAGCACGTTGGTCTTATGTGGTTTAACCCTCCTGCATTCCTAATGGATTCCATTGGACCCCACTTTTTTTTATTACTTTTCCCAGTTTCTTCTAGGGGTGGGTGCATTTCATCGATGTGGCGATGCATCGCAAAGCTTCACGAGAGGATTCAGAATCGATTAATGAACGTGAAAAAATAACTAGAAGCTTTGTTACAAAGCCAGTACTAAAAAAATACACGTAACCGGAGCCTTAACAAATGTAAGTTATTTGTTTTTGTGTAAGGAAGATGCTTTTTACTGGTGCACAATGTGGTAATCTAGGTGCTGTGGAGGAAAATAGAGGAACCAGCAGAAACGGTCCAAAGTCTGGGATCAAACGCGCAGCTACGGGCAGATTGGCTAATGCTAACTAAGCTAGCGGATAGCAAACTCACGCCGTGGGTTCCAATAAAACACGATGCTCTTGGAACTAAGAATGACTAAACTCTACAAGCGGAAGAAAAGTCCCACCATCCTGTTTATTCGTAGCTGTCTGCAGCGCTATGGAGCAGAACCACAGCAGCTACCGGGACTCACGTTGTTGTTGTTGCTACGAGATTGCGCAACACACCGCTCCAGGGGATATGGCAAGCCGTTGTAGTATTTAATTCACAAACACTTCTATCTGTGAACGTAATTTAAGACAGTTGAGGTGACAGCATGTTGTTTTGCATGTTATTGAACTGTTTTCTAATAATGTTCTTTTGTTAAATAAAGTAAAGGAAGGAGAGAAAAAATGTTTCCCTAGCAGGTTTAAATGTTTAAAGCTTTCCCTGATCGAAGTTAAGTTGGTCAAAGTGCAAATATTTACACAAGTCATACAGTCATAAAATAAGATTTTGTCTTTGAAAAATAGTTAAATGTAAAAAAAAAATGTATTTAGTTACTGAGAGTAGTTTTAGAGGAACTGAGCAATACCCAACCTCCAAGGCTCAGACCTCTCTCTCTCTCTCTCTCTCTCTGTCTCTCTCTCTCTCTCTCTCTCTCTCTCTCTCTCTCTCTCTCTCTGTGGTGATGGTGACAAGCAGTTTGAGTGGCAATGGCCAATACACATATGACAATAACCAAAGACCCGACACAGAGGCACTGAATTGATTAAAGTACCTTCACACATAGGTGCCAGGAGACAATTTCTTGTGTGCTCTGCTCTGACCCTCATCCCAATCTCCATCCCCTATCAAAGAGGGATCCACATGGACCCCCACCTCCCCATCCCAGCTTGGTCATTTAATTCCAGTGGAAGTATGAGGCATTACTTTAAAGGCGGAGGGTTAAAGTGTTTTATGAATAAACCTGAGTTGGATTACCTGTGGGTCTCACTCATGGCCTCTGGTCTCCAGATGAAATGGCCATCTTGGTAAGCACAGATGGCATTTGGGTCGTCAGTCAGCAATGGGTAATCTGAGAAGCGCTGAGTGGCCGGACTGTGCACCAGAACACTGTGCATCACTTCCTGTTTGTACAGCACAGTCCTATAAACACGCATGACGGGCTGAGCTCCAGAGCAGAACTGAAGAGAAGAAACAAAATGTTAATGATCTCATGGACACGGAAGCCTATTGCTGTCAGTGTGGGGAAAAAATGTAGGAGCAGTCAGATAAGATAAGGCTTTGTTGATCCCGCAGTGGGGAAACGTGGGCGTTCCCACAGCTCAGGACAGATAGCTAAAGAGCACAAAAAAATGCAAAAACTAAAATAAGACAAGACACTAGTAGCTCCTATGTAGACACACACAGTCAAGTAATACATAAAAGTATCAGCTGTTCTACTACAACTACTATTTACTGTCTAAGTGGTAGATATCTGTAATACAGGCATGAACGTGTAGCACACATGTACGATACACATGTATCAGCTGCATCATGCATGGAGTGGTGACCGTAGAGTTAAGGTGGCTGAGTGACTCATGATGACATCATCATGTGTTCTAAAGCCTAACTGCTGCTGGAATGAACGATCTGTGGACGCACTCCTTCCTGCAGCGGGGGTGTATCAGTCTCTGACTGAAGGAGCTGCTCAGCTCACCCACAGACTCGTGCAGAGGGTGATGTGGGTTGTTCATGATGAATGTCAGCTTAGCTAACATTCTCCTGTCTCCCACCACCACCACAGACTCCAGAGGACACCCCAGGACAGAGCTAGAACTCCGCACCAGTTAGTTGATCCTGCCCTGGTCCGTGCATCTGCCCCCCCCCCCCAGCAGGCTGCTGCATAGAAAAGTGCAGATGCTACCACCGAATCATAAAAGGTTCCTAACAGAGTCCTGCATACTCCGATGGACCTCAGTCTCCTCTGCAGGTGGAGTCGACTCTGGCCCTCCTTATACAAGGCGTCTGTATTTGTAGTCCAGTCCAGTTTATTGTTGAGGTGAACACCCAGGTTCTTGTAAGAGTCCACTATCTCTGTCAGGTTTGGCTCTGTTCATAACCATTCTGCAGTTCCAGGTTAACACCAGAGGGCACTGCGGTGACGCACAACCACAGCACTCCACCAGTGAGCAGAGGAACTCTCCACACAGCTGCGACTCATTGACAATCACACACACCTGAGGATAAAAGAGGGAAGCAGCCAACCAGCCGCTGCTAGACCGTTAAACAGTGTGGTAAACCCAGGGTTCGAATTACGGGGGAGCTAAAGGGAGCCCGGCTCCCCTGAAAGGGCGCCGGGCTCCCCTGGAAGCCCTCAACTTACACACCCAGGGGGAGCCCGAAAAAAGATCCAGTTTCTACATATATTACATTATTTATTTGGACTCTCAGCGTACCAGGTCTTTTTTTGGGCGGAGAGGATGGAGAGCGGCAGAGCGCTGATTACTGATGTGCTCCGCCGGGCAGCTGCGTCCTGCGCACGGCCACAGTAACATTCTCAAAGTGGCGCCACCAAAAAAAACATAATTAACACACGATCGTTCATGTTTGCTCATATTTTCTCTTTCATTTGTGCATGACGCTATCCGCTGCTGCAGCTCCCGTGCTTCGGTGACGTCACCTCACTGGCGCGGCCGCACAGCGCACATTCCGCTATTTTTGCGGTTGACAGATCTTTCTGATCTGCTAATTTCAAAAGTAACTCATTAGTTGAAAATGAAGAAGCCATGCAGCAGTTTTTCTGGAGGATTGAGAGGAGATGCAGGTAAGACACAGACAGGACAGGAAAAGTCGCATAAAAAAAACCCAAAGTGCTTGAAAAGGAAAATGTAGGCAGATATATCCCACTACACGTTTGTAACATTACAATAATAATAATAATTTATAAGTATGTAATATTTATTTATGTGATACAATTCAGATCACCCTCAAAACTCAGTCCCACACCCAGGGCCGTTTCTAGGCATTTCAGGGACCAAGGCCCCCACACACACACACACACACCCCCCCCACACCCCCACCCCCACCCCCCGTCCAAGTGGGCTCCCCCGGAAGCCTCTGTGTAATTCGCACCCTGGGTAAACCCTGTGTGCTGGCGTCTCCTTGAGTCTCTTGTGAAATCTCTTCCAGTGGTTAATCCTCCTTGTTGTTTCTCCCAGGTTCTCCCCGTTTCCTGTGATCAGTCATCTTCCTCAATCTCCAAGTAACTCTCTCTGGAAATTCACTCCATGTTAGTTGCATTCTCTCCCTCTCTACCAACTCTGCTCAGGTACGTCGCTCCCTGGACCTCAGCCTGCCGAATCCTCCTGTGCGTCACCTGCCAGCCCTCCAACTGTTACAGTAAGATTCCTATCCAGTCACATACCTGTGGATATTCACCTGTCGTCTCAAACACTCACCTTGAGTTCTACAGAACCTGTGACCCAACCCACTCCTCCTTCCTCAAACCTGGTACAGCCTTCCACGAAAGAACCACCACAGCAGAACCGTAAGCCACAAACCCCGACATGTCCTGCTAACCTCTGTCAGCCTTATCCTCCCCTCTCCTCTTTCTTGCAGCCTTCACCCTGGTCTCCGCCTCATCACAAGGATCCTACGTTTCCACAATAAACTGTATTATAATTGTATTCCACCTCCTGAGATTTCTTGCATGTGGGTCAAATACTTGCCTAAAAACATGACAATCTCAATGTCTTTTCCCTGGATGTTCACTATTGTTGTGGGGGGTGACTTCCTCCTGAAGTCTGACCATCTCCTTCCTTCCATCTCGTAATAATGAGAGCATTTCTCATTTTTATGAGATATTTAACACATTATGATTGTCTCGTTAAAATAAGATTTATATTTTTTTTTTCTTGCAAGAACAGCAATATGCTTCCGTAGTTGAGCCAAAGTGTGGTAAACTTTTATCAGAAGCAACAACGATCACGTTAAATAAACCTGACCTGCTCTATTGTCAATAAAACAGTGACATAATAGTCTGCTTTATTTTGTTACATCATTCTAAAACAGTAATAAATAAAACTGGCCCTTGTCACCTGTAATCCTCCAGTAGAGGGCTAATAACCAGAGTCCGACTCATTTTCAACCTGGAAGTTTAATATCTGGTCTCAGGTCGGACTAGAACTAGTGCGTCTTGTCTTATTTTTTTACATTCTTGGTCACTTTTATACACTCTTGCTGTCAGTCCTGAGCTGTGGTAACGCACAAATTTCCCCACTGTGGGATCAATAAAGTAGGGCTGGAACGATAAGTCAATTAATCGTACGATAGATGAAAATGAACTCGGTAATTTTTCCAGCCTCAATATATCGCCACGTGCCTGCATGTTTATGTTTTCCTCGTCTCTCGCCTCCAAAGACGCTGGTCGACGAGGGTTCAAGTGCAGTTTTGGTTGATGACACTGGAGAGGCCATTGAATTTATTGTTTTGGAGAGACGGGCTCTATTTTATTGTTTTTGGTGCAATATTTTCTAACAAAGTGAGTCCTTTATTTTATTTTTATTTAGAAGTTCTGGTTCTGGACGTTCCAATGTTAAAGGGTTAATTGGTGCATTTTAAAGGATGTACTTGCATTATTATGATATATTACATAAGTGGTTATTTTGGTCTCGACAATATCGTCAATCATTTCTTGGACAATATATCATCCAGCAAAATTTGTTATCGTCCCAGGCCTACAATAAAGTCTTATCTTAGTAGGGGCTGGAGTGTCCTGGGACCAGATTCTGGACCTGTGGACTCAGTAAAGTGGTTTTCATGTTTGACCTGGTTTACAGGAGTTTTACCTGCTCGCTGTAGGCCTTCATCACCTCCTTCAGGGGGAAGGTGAAACGGTACGAACCCAGTCTGGATGTTTCCAGGAAAGCTGGGGAGGTGGTAAACCTCCACAGGAAGCTCTGCTGCTGCTGCCTCTGCTCCTCGGTCCGCTCTGGGAACGTTTCCTCCAGAAGCCTGGACTCAGCAGACCGGACCTCTTCTGGTCCTACAGCCAGACTCCACCACACCAGTGGCTCTGTTAAAGAACGGAAGCCTTCATCCTTCCTGATTCCCTGTAACTTCGTGGTCTCATGTTTCAGATGAGACACGTGGAACTCTGGTTTGGGACTGTCAGGAATGTCTTCTCTATACAGATATGAATTACTTAGACCAAAATCGTTAGCTTGTCTTATCAGATCTTCTAGCTTTAAGTGCTTCTTTTCAACGTAGTTTTCCAGAGCTCTTCTCCTGTTCGTGTGTGTCTCCATGGTCTGGTGGAGAACGGCGTAGAGGACAAGGGGTAGTCCAGACCACGGCGGGAGTTCTGATCTGAAACACAAACAGTAAAACATTTGGGGATTGTTGCCATGGAAACTGAGTCTTAGCCCAGGAATATCATACAATGCTCTTAGGACATGAACTAGTTATTGGAAACCTGGTTAGTGTTTTTGTTCTGACTTCTAAAAACAAATAAATGATAGGAAATAAGAAGTTTCCATTGAAACGTTTATTTAGAACTGAAAATGTCCTCTTTGTGTTTTTACCATAATAAGAATGGACTGGATTTATAAAGCGCTTTTCAAGGCACCCAAAGGGCTTCCATTATTCACACACTGCTGGTGGTGGTAAGCTACATGAAGCCACAGCCGAGGCTGCCATTTCACACCATCGGCCCTTCTGACCACCACCAACACAGGCAAGTTGGGTGAAGTGTCTTGCCCAAGGACACAACAGCAGATTACCCCTGGTGGGAGCTGGAATCGAACCCACGACCCTCTGATCATGAGGCAACCCGCTGTACCTCCTGAGCTGCTGCTGCCCCATCGTATACACGATGACCTTTATGAATTTGCTTAAGAACTGCATTTGTTTATAAATCTGTTTGTCTAAACTTTGGAGCAGTGTGAGCAAGAGGGCGTCCACGGACGCGTCCCATCCTGCTGATTCAGGGTTCGGCTGCCAGTTGGTTTATCCCAGACTTCAGAAGGGTGGGGCCTGAGCACAAAAAGGGATGCTTTTGATGAAACATCAGAGCATGTACCGGAAACGGGCTGTATGCTTGTATTCTGTGACATTTCTCTCCTTGGCGAGTAGCTTTAACTCATGAATCCTGTCTCAGTGAGAGTTTTAACGAACAAAGCAGGGAAGATTTCCCTGACAGAAGCTACACCCACTGGATGCCTGATGCTTCATAAACATTGTTTAGCATCAAACTAATGATGTGGAATAAAAACAGCAGATCTTCCTAAATGATTGCAAAAACAAAAATGTGGTCGACCCACAAAACGAAACCTCATGTATGGGAGAGGTTTGGCTCAGGAGCCCCAGAACCGGTTCTCCAAGCACCTCCTGGCCCAGGAGGTGCTTGGAGAACCGCCCAGTGGGGTTAAAATTAACTAAATAATAAATAAATAAACTTTCCCAGTCAGACATCAACCCTTCCGGGATACAAACATGTTAAAACCAACCATCTCCATCTACCAAACAACCTGCCCGAACCCCACAGAGTCCAAGTGTCCAGGTTACAGGTGAGTTTATAAAAACACGTTCGACCAGACCCTCCAGGCTCTGCTCCACATCAGCCCAGCTCCGTCCCAACATCTGGTTCCAGATCACTGCTAGTGTCCCAGTTTCATTACCAGCAGAGTTCGTTTCTTAGGCCCAGAGGAGTAAATACCTCTCCCAGAAACAAACAGAGGAGAAAAGACCTCTCCCAGAAACAAACAGAGGAGTAAATACCTCTCCCAGAAACAGAGGAGTAAATACCTCTCCCAGAAACAAACAGAGGAGTAAATACCTCTCCCAGAAACAAACAGAGGAGTAAATACCTCTCCCAGAAACAAACAGAGGAGTAAATACCTCTCCCAGAAACAAACAGAGGAGTACATCTCCCAGAGCGCCAACCCACCGGTCTAATAATAAATAAATAAAGGCACGGAGGAGTGCGCGCGCATAAGCAGTCTTTACCTGGACACGTTCTTCAGGTGAAGCAGCTGGAGGGACGATGAGACTGCAGCAGGAGCTCCGGATCACTAAAAGAGACTTCAGTTTCTATTTCTTATTAATCACGTGACCGGTGATGACCCTGGTGGGAGGGGAGTAAGTGGGTGGAACCAACACAGCAGACCCCAGTGTGAGCATAGACATAATAAGTGAGTGTGAGTGTGAGGGTCAGGGCTAGTGGTCCTCCTGCTGCTCTACAGCACACAGAGACCAACACAAAAACACAACAGCAGCAAAGATCACAACTTTTTATGTTAAAGTTTTCTTTTTTAATTTTCATTCTGTGATTTTCTAATTCTTAGAGAAAAGGAAAGCCAACAGGAGCATAAATCACAGCCCCATGGGGTCTGGGCTGGGCCTAGGGAGCTTATGGGCGGGTGCATGCGATGGTGCCTGGCCCTGACCCGGGGGCCTTGGTGGACCATGGTACCTCTTCTATATTGGAGAATGGCGGGCTAGACTCAGCAAAGGCATATTGCTGCCCTCTGCCCATTGAAACAGATCACCTTAAAGGGATATTCCACCCAAAATTGAAATTTTGTCTGTTGGCATTTTTCCCAGTTAGATAAGTGGGGAAAAGCATTTTGTAACCAGTGCAGTAATTCTACTGATCTGGCAGCAGTCTGTCCGCTTTAGCTTAGCATAAACAATGGAAGTGAATGGCAAGTACTAGCATGCTAGTACCTGCCTTTCACTTCCATTGTTTATGCTAAGCTAAAGCTAAACTAAAGCAGACAAACTGCTGCCAGATCAGGAGAATTACTGCACTGGTTACAACTCTGGGAAATATGTCAACAAACTAAATTTCAATTTTGGGTGGAATATCCCTTTAAGTTTCATATAGGCCTACTCAGCGTGACTCGGATGGGTGTGGTTCAGTTTATTACAGCCTTTTCCAACAGCACAGTTCACTATTCTTGTGCCGTGTTGTGTTTCTGTGTAGCATTCAGATCACTTCTGTTTGTCAACAACTTCTCTGACTGCAGCTCGGAACTGTCGCAGCAGCATGAGGACAGAGTCATTAAATCATTAAAACATGGTTTTTCAGCCACCCACACCTTTAAACAGCTGATATGCCAAACCATCGCTTTCTGGACTGGTATCCTTACTCAGAGCCATGGCTTGCTAGAGCTCATTGATCATCCTGTTAGCCCTGTTTCTAGTGCGACTGGCCCTGTCACCCTTGATCTCTTTTTAGGGAGGCTCTTCTTTGGGATGAACTTCTAAGCAACTGATAGCATACAGTCAGAGATGCTTTGTTCCATTCATCTACATCAGGGCACTCTGTATAAGGGAATCCGCCTCACTCAAGTTGTCCTCATATCTGACCCGGCATGCTCGTTTGAAATTGAATCCCATAACCAAATTATGCTGATTCACAATCAAGCCCCACCCAAACTTGCTTATCACTATCATATTCCCAATAGGGAGGCTCCTCCCCGTCCGGTCGGCTCATGGCTCCCTGAAGGGGGTGATAAAAGTTATTTCGTAATCCGCTTTGCCTCACGCCCTGAGTCACACATATGTTGTACTTTAATTTAAATGATAAATAATCGTGAGTTTCGACTGTCACTTAATTTGATTTTTATTAGCTTATATATATATATATATATACTGCTCACAAAAATTAAAGGAACAATTTTTGCAGTGATCACTTCATCACAGGTAAGGGCTTACTAAAGGTTTATATGGTGTTTTATTGAACAGTTATTTAGAAACGCAGCTACATAAACAGCAGGTAAACAGTTTGATACTGTTTTCATGTGTCCTCACCGCAAATAGCTTTTAGAGTGCTAATGTTTTAGCAGTTAGCTCAGTGTTGTAACGTGGCAGGTAAACAGCTTGCAATTTGCGGTGAGGACACGTGAAAACAGTATCAAACTATTTACCTGCCACGTTACAACACTGAGCTAGCTAACTGCTAAAAACATTAGCACTCTAAAAGCTATTTGCGGTGAAACATGAAAACGGTGCACATGAAAACAGTATCAAACGGTTTACCTGCTGTTTATGTAGCTGCGTTTCTAAATAACTGTTCAATAAAATGCCATGAAAACCTTTAGTAAGCCCTTACCTGTGATGAAGTGATCACTGCAAACTAGCATTTCCCGTTCTGTTTCTGCTCATCTTGCAGTCGGAGATTATGATCCACTAGTCTGCTGTTACCGTAAAACTTGGTATATGTGCAACTCGAAAAATCGAGTGAGGGCTCACTTTACCGTCGATCTCCGAAAAAAAACAAAAAAAAACCACACACGCTGCTTCTAATAGTAGCCTGGCCACTATTAGAGACCGGCCTTTATTTACCCCCGCTGACAGCGAGACCGGCTAATATAGGAGACCCGGCCGGTAATGGAATACAGGCCAATATTAGAGGATTTACGGTATCTATCTATCTATAAGCAGTTAGGAGTTAAGGCTAATTTATACTTGTCCGTCTGCGTCAGTACGGAGACACGCAGCGCCATTTTGCGTCGACGCAAGGGCTCTCGGACGGGCTCGCGGAGGGTGACGGAGACATGCCCCCAAAAATAACTGTCCGTCGAGAGCAACGGAGAGCGCAAGCTTGTGTTTGGTCAGGACTCCGCTTCTCTGAAATACGTCACCAGCAGCACCGCCACTGCCGACTCAAAAAATAAAGAGCGCTGAAGGTATTTAGCGGCAGACATGGAGCAGATTGAAGAACGCCTCGCTGAAAAAGTTCGAAAATATGAAAGTTTATTCACTCGTGACTGAAGGAGCACAAAGATACACAGCGAGCGATTTATTCATGGACGGAAATGACGAGAAACGTGGGTTTAGAGGTGCCGACCGCATGAAGAGGTGGAGGAGAATGAGGGACAAATTTGTCCGTGTTAAAAACTCTCTACATTAAAACAAGGTAAACACAGTAGTAAATACACTATCGTAGACCGGATACGTGGCTGTAATGGTGGCAGGATACCCCAGAAATGTGCTACGCCCTCTGCTGTCCAGGCGGGGGGTTGCTTTGCAACATCCCCCAGCCAACAGAGAAGTAGAAACATAAAACGCCTCCGTCAACGCGTATGCGTCTCTAGCCCGCGGAGCTCACGGAGAAGTATAACTCAGCCTTTACAGCTACATGTCACAAATGTCACACAGGAACCTTTATTTATAATTCATGTAAAATTATTTAAATTCCATCTAGGGGTGGGCAATATTGTGTCATTCACAATATAACCTGTAATAATTTTTTGCCAAGAAAAAAAAATCTATCATGTTAAAGGCCCTATCAGTGATATTCATAGAAATCATGGTAAAAACTGCGTCTCTTTAGCGCCATGCAGTTTCGAGTAAGTATTGCAGCTACGGTGGCCCACTCAAAAAGGCAACAACTCCAGCATTCACTCCAGCTATCTGGTTCGTTTTTTTATAAAAAAGCATGAGATTGATTTATTTCCAGTCTCTGTAGCCTAACCCACACAAAGCATATAACTACTCAAGCAGGTAAAAAACATTTTTTAATGAGTGTTCAGTCTTAATGCATAATGCCACACGTAGCCCCCCCTCCCCATCCCCC
>SSNS01001039.1:32471-66305 GCA_006937985.1 Aphyosemion australe
CCCCCCCCCCCCCCCCCCGCGGAGACGATGCGCGCGCACCCCCTCCCCCCGCGCGACGAGGCGGCGCTATCCTACACCCCCCTTAGTCAACAAACATCATGGCTGTGAACATTTCTAGGGGAAACACTGCTGTTAGCTGTTGTATCAACCTACCAGTCCTGAAGGAAGCTAGCATGGCTGCCTGTCACCGATTCACACACGGAGGAGGGGTGGCATCAGCTGTGGCGTCCGGTGTCATGTGGATCAGAGCAGCGGAGTAAACAAGAGTTTGCCGGTTAGCCATCAGCTGATCGGTGTGCGCCGCAGTGAGGATCGAGATGGAGCTAACATCAACCACTGGCTGTTTAGCGATCGGATAGACAATGAGGTTTGGCTGGAGCCGGGGACACGCTGTGGAAATAAAGTACCGGTAACTAATGCTAACATGGCTACCGGCTAGCGGACCACCGTTGGGAGAGACACGGCAGGCTGTGGTAAGAGAGGAGACTTTAATAGAAGGAGCTTTCTTGAAGAAGGATTTTGGAACTGATACGTTGGGACCGGATTGGGAGCTTTATTATGAAGAAAAGAAAAGATCAGCTGAGGTGAGTCATAAACCACACTTAGAGGCTGGTGTCTAGCTGTTGCGGGCGGGGTTCTCATCATATGCGGCTGCTGAGTGTTGGAAATCAATAAGACCTGACATATTTGATGTGTCTTTTGATTTCATTGTTTGTTATTCAAACTAACAAAGTCCAGCAACAGTGTAGCAGCTAGTCTCGTCTCTTCTTAGTTGAATTGTCAGACGCCATGCTTCCACGGCGCACTGCTGCCCTCTGCTGTTTCTTTCAGGTTACAGTCATAGTGCAAACGCATAACGTGGAGCTCACATGTCCCTAAATAGCTACCGTATTTCAAGATGGAGGATGACCATGGAGCGTCGACCACAATTTATGTATTAAAAATGTAAAATTTGAAGCTGAGAGGAATATTTAGAATTGATGTTGGTGAGAAATATTAATGAAAAGGGACAAGTTTGTGCACTGGATACACAGAATTTGGTAGTAAACAGGTAAAAATATTACACATTGTGGCTTTAAGCTAATTTCATGACATAATTGCATCCACTACACAGAGGAGTATGTTCATGTGGGTCATCAGCATGAAGTTATTAAAAGTTATGAAAGCAAACATGGCTGGAATCTTAGTTTTAATTCATTTCAGCCATTAGGGAAAAATACGTTTGACGAATTTTGGCCTCTCCAGGCTTCCATACCTGTAACCTGGTTATGCGGAATTTAGCTCGTCCCTGCACATAAACAGCAACACACCGGTGAAGCGGTAAATTAAAACGTCCAAATCGACTGGCGACGCGGTTTAATATTTTTAAATATTTAGCGTGTCATTTTGGCGGCGCGCAGGTCAGGGCACGGCTCTGGGACAGAGAACCGAGCCTGCCCGTCCCATCAGCAGCGGGTGAAGCGCACCGCTCCCCTGGTCTCAGCCAGAGCGGGCGAGACAGAGGCGCATCAACTTAGATTAGAAAGATGGGATTCTGTGTGTGAAATAACGCTAGTTAAATGGTCCTCTCGGTGTTGTTTGTGTGCATGGTGTCCAGTAGCTGATATTATAATTATTTTTTTTTTCATAAACCTGATTGCTTGGTGCCCCCCTCTGGCCAGTCGGTGCCCTACGCCAGGGGTTCCCAAAATGTTTTCTTTGAGGACCCCCTTTCTCGTGTCCAAGACAAGCCAGGACCCAAACCCAACTCCTACACGCATGAACACATTAAATGTGATCATTTACAAACTTTCTACAGACATACTGAGTTATAACTTTTATATGGAGTTCTGATTATACTGTAGGGGGTGTTATTGGGATTTTATAAATGAAATTTTTACAAATAAAATCTTGCTAACCTCACAACCTCAGTAAAAACAAAATTTTGGGGACCCCCTGCAATCTTGTGGGGACCCCCTTGGGGTACACTGACAGTTTTAGGCAGAATATTTATATTTTAAATAAGACATACTAAAATGCCAAAATAATATCTTACATGTTTACAGTACTAATAGACAATCTATGCAGTTTATCAGCAAAAAAGTGGATTTGGCGGTGACTTTCTCTTTAAATATAATCTATTGAGTTTGAAACTGGGAGAAATTTTAGATTAATGAAAAAAAATAACCTTCTGACTTTGTAGAAAGTCTGGAAAACTGCTGGTTCTGAACCAGTTCTAATGATTACAGGAAATCTGACTGCTGGGAAGATAGAGATGAGTCAAATATGTTATGCTTTTATTCTGAAGGAGATGCGACCGGAAGCTGGGTTGTTAGCTAACAGGGTGTTAAAATTAGCTTCATCTTCGGCACAAAGTTACTAAAGTTTTCAGTCATAGAGAAAATAAAATGTTTGTGTGACATTTTCCTGATCCGAGTAGCTTTAGAAGAAACACTAAAGAGACCTAAAGCACAGTTTAGCGGATAAAAAGCAGCATTTTGTGCTAAAGTTCAGAGCTAGCTTTAGCCGTGAGGCTAATCTGAGCTAACAGGATCAATGGGAACAACCCGGTCCAGCTGCTCGAACCGTACGGAACCACTGTGAAGGTGAGATTGTTGGGCTTTAATCCCGTGGTTCTGCTCCCCTTGGACCATGTGACTGCCAGGTTTGAGTAGTTACCTGTACAGGTAAACAGGATTGTCTTAGATGGGACTGCTGGATAGCGTCAGTACTTTGGACCAGAGCCGTGTTTAGAATTTAAATCTCTGGGGGCTCAGCCCAGACTACAAGGGTCTGTATTTTCATTTTAATAATTAGTTTTTGCCCATAAGCTTTAAACCACTTTTCTCAAAGGAACAGCCCAACGTTTTACTGGTTTTAAGTGATTTTCTGTCAGGTTTAGTTCATGCTTTTGTTTTTTGTTTGTAATTAGTAACCTTTGACCCCTGACTCATTCAGGCATTAAAAAAAAACCTAAAGCGAAAGGTGAGCCAGAAATGATTTGACACAGAAAACAGAATCTGTGAAACAGTTTAAGAGACAATAAATTCATTCACCAACAAGTTGACTCTAAAAGAGCTGTTTGATCAAAACTAGGGATGTCCAATATTATTGATTATTGATCTACCATTAATATCGGTCGATATCAGCATTAAAATTTAATATCGTTATCGGTTTTCATTGTTTTTATTACCCAACTTTTACTACCATACATGTATTATACTTCAAACTCTTCAGCTATGTCTCTTCTCTCTCAAAGTATAAAAATATGACAGCTCTTAGGTAAAGTTTCTGAGATATTTTAGTTTATTTGGCACAACTACTGAAGTAGAAATTTGCCCTGTGTAGTGAGCGTATGCTGTCCTCACAGCATATAGCTACGTGTAGCTAGCCAGCTAACAAATGACTAAAACAAAAACAAGAATCTTCACCCAAGGCGTGTTTTTCTTCTGAAGACCTTCGTTTAATCACCATAGCTGCAACAAACTTACATAACTAACTAATACACACATCTTAGAATCAGGCTTAAAGCCTGCCACACACGAGAGCCAACAGCTGAGCCACCGGTCATTCCAGGCCGTTTGCTCAGCAGATTACTCGCTGTGTGCGCCTAATTTTCACTGAGTTTTCTGCCTCACGAGACGATGAGGTGAAAATCAAACCGGTTTGATACTTTCCGCCCCACGGGGGGCAGAAACTCGCCATGTGCGCACTATGTGAGCTGTTGGCTGAGCCGAAAAGTGACCAATCACAGCGCGTTCTCCCCTCGCGTGATTTCAAGGTGGCAGCCTCCTGTCTGCATGACGGAAAAATAAACAAAATGGAGACTTTAAGCCCTTTTTATAAGACACACCATGCCGGCAAATCAGCGCAATATTACCGCAACGTGTAATGAAAATGAAAGTAAACGCGCTTAAGTTTCACTGTTGTAAACAGGACCAGCTGAGAAACTGGAGCTCCGGGAGCTTTTCTCCGTTAGATCTGCAGCTCAGATCATCTGACAGCTCACAGGGATGGTGGAGGACACACACCTGCGCAGCTTCGATCGCAATAAAAAGCAAGTTATGTCCAAGATACACGGAAGTCCGCGACACGCGCTTAAGTTTCAGCTGAGATGATCATTTGGAGTGCGCCAATTTGCCGCAAAGCCGATGCGGCATCTGGGAGCCTCAAGGTCGTTTATAAGAGCTCAGACCGTGGCGGTAATGTTACGCAATCATGTCCGTTTTATAAAAGATTACACGATGGCGGCAAAAAGGAGGTATGGGGGCGGTCTCTGCACTGTCGCGGACTTCCGTTTATCTTGGACATAACTTGCCTTTTATTGCGATCGAAGCCGTGCTCCTTAAGTTTTTATTTTAACAACCAGCTACAGGTGTGTGTCCTGCATGCAGACAGGAGGCTGCCACCTTGAAATCACGTGAGCGGAGAACGCGCTGTTATTGGTCACTTGGAACATTTCGGGTCAGCCAACAGCTCACGTAGTGCGCACACGGCGAGTTTCTGCCCCCCGTGGGGCGGAAAGTATCAAACCAGTTTGATTTTCACCTCAGCG
The DNA here is from genome assembly GCA_006937985.1 of Aphyosemion australe. Taxonomy (NCBI): domain Eukaryota; kingdom Metazoa; phylum Chordata; class Actinopteri; order Cyprinodontiformes; family Nothobranchiidae; genus Aphyosemion; species Aphyosemion australe. The sequence continues at coordinate 37,006 of SSNS01001039.1, forward strand.
TCTCGTGAGGCAGAAAACTCAGTGAAAATTAGGCGCACACAGCGAGTAATCTGCTGAGCAAACGGCCTCGAATGAGCGGTGGCTCAGCTGTTGGCTCTCGTGTGCGGCAGGCTTTAGGGAGAATGGGATTCAGCTGTTGTTGGAGGCACTTTTCCTGTTACTAATATTTAAGTAGTCGTCATTTTGCACTGAAAATGTTCAGTTTAAGCATGATAGGAGTGTTTTAGTTTGTTTTTATGAGGGGGGGCCCTTCATATATCGGTATCGGTTTATATCGGTTTAGGATATTAGGAGGATTGGCTTATCGATAAAAAAGCCAATGACATCCCTGAGCATCCGGTTCTGGTTCGGCTTGGGGTCTGTGTGAGCGGGCCTGTCATGCTGCTTTACAGAACATGAACACATCTGGATTTAAACGGTTCTTCTGTCTTCAGATCCGGATCTGTTGAGAGAGGCCTAACCACTCAGAACCAGAACTAATACTAGACAGGAAGATATTGGTACCAAACTTTAGTTCCATCAGAACCAGTAGTAAGTGGTGAGCTGGTGGTTCTGCTGAATGATTCTGACTCACAGAGAATTCTAACATTTAAAAATTAAACTCACAGATGAGGCAGCAGCTTCTGGATCAGAACAGAACCATCAGGATAAAGTCAGCAGGTGGTTCTGCACTGATTCTGAGTCTAACTGTGTACCTGTTCCCTTTCAGTGTGTTCTGATTAGATCCTGGTGGATCCAGTTTTCAGGATGCTCCAGGGCCCGTATTCCAACCTGGACCGGGACCGGCCCCTGATCCGGATCTCGTTCACCAGGTTTGCCGTGGTAACGGTTCTGCTCCCTCTGACTGGCCTCCTGGCCTGCATCTTCACCTCCCTCTATTACCACTTCGAAGACTCAACTTACACCCACTGTAAGGTAAGAAGAATGTTCTTCTGGACCCAACCGGGCCACGGTGTTCATCTCTGTAGGAATGATCAGATGTTCTGGAATTATGCTTCTGCAGCAGCCAGAGCAGCGTCCTGTAAACAAGTCCTCAGAGGTCTTCAAGGATGTCTGAAGACCTCCGAGGACGTCTGTAACGTTTATCTGTTAATCAGGATGTTTTTATTCAGACCACCTGAAGAAGCAGCAACTTTTAGATCTCTCTACCCATAATTCCTAGCTGGAGATGATGACCCACGACGTTCTTGTTGTTGTTTTCCTGTTCTGGATCCATCAGACTAGTTTGTGTGTTTTTATGTCTCAGGTGTCCAACTACCTGCCGTCTATCAGTTCTGCTATCAGCCGCGAGCCGGAGCGCTACATCTGGCGCAGCTGCATCGGGTTGCACTCGGCGCCGCGGTACCTGGTGGCTGTGGTCTACTTTAACTTCTACCGCCGGCGTTTCGCCGCCCGGCTGCCGGAACTGCTGCTCAGCGGGCTGGCGCTTGTGTGCAGCCTTGCAGAGAACACCGGCCTGGTTCTGCTGTCCTACGTGGCGTCCACAGAAACCTACAGTGAGTACGACCGCGGTCCAATCCATCAGAACCACCTCTGACCTTTGACACAGTACCATGTGTTTTTTTCTGCAGAGATTCATAAAAATGGCTTCATCACCTTTATAGCGAGCTCGCTGCTGCACATGCTCATCACATGCAGACTGTGGTACGTGATCCGGAGGAACTACGTCAGCCAGGAGGTAAATGTTCATCAGAACCAGGACCTAGAATTATGGGTCACTGCAGCAATGAGTCCTGATGAACTGAACCCACTGATCCAAACGGTCTCCTGGGTCAGAGGCATAGTGTTAGCCAGCGAGCGGTCACGCCATCAAATGGACTTCCAGATTTCCAAAATGACGGCCTAAATAACGAGGGACAGCTTTTAAATCTGATGGCAAGCCGTCCCCGTTTCGACAAACGTGTTCAAGTCTGTACTACTGGAAATACGCAGATTCATTGCGGGGGTTAACCCAGCACAAATTCCCGTTTCTACGCAGCTGCTGGAGCGGGTGAATGGAGGAAGACAGGGTGGCGTCGGTTCTACAGACCTGGTTTGGGTTTCAGGAGTCTGGTGTTAAGCTGAAAAACATCCTCAGTAAAATATTCTGGGCGACAGTAAAGTCCTATCTGCGGTAAAAGCTCGTTAACGCTAATTATCGTTCGTTTATGAACACATGATGAACACACGTTTCCAAATTCTCTGGGCATCTCCTGTGATTTAGTTTCAACAAGTTGCCCTCAACTGTTTCAGCTGATTGTCCCATGTTAATAATAATAATAAGAGCTCAGTAATTAAACACCAGTCTGAAAACGTCCCCGCCCCCTCGCTACTTGCTGCACTCAGCCGTCAGACCCGCGGATCAGCTGATCCAGAGGCAGAGAAACAGGATAAACCTTCAGCATCATTTTACCTGCAGTTATTCACTAGAGAAGAAAACGTAACTTTCATGAGCAAAATAAAAACCATAAAAATGATTGAATGAATCAGGAAAGCAGGAAGAAATGTTATTTCTGTTTTTACATTTTCACTTCCGTTCAAACTATTTAGAATTTTGTGTTTTCATCACATTCAGCTTGTATTTGGTTATAAGTATCTTCAGCTTTATTCATTTTAGGAAAATTTTTGTGTTGTTTGTTTGGAAAAATAATCAACATAAAAATTATTTGAGAAGTTTTCATATTTTTTTCTATTTAAGTTTTGAACGTTAATGTTCTTTAAAAGGCATCCTACCTGGTCGTTGACCTTTGACCTGCCTGGTCCTTGACTCTGTGTGTGTTCCAGGAGGTCACGTCGTATCTCTGGAAGCTGCGTCTCTTCCTGTTCAACGTCAGCTGCTTCGCAGCCGCGGCGTACTTCTTCAGGCGCCACAACAAGTTCTGTGAGACGGGAGGTGAGTCCTGCTGTGATGCTGCCGTCTCTCTGTGATCGTTCTGTTTGGTCTTACTCTCTCTCTCTCTCTCTAGTTTACACCCTGTTTGCTGCCTTTGAGTACCTGGTGGTCTTCTCCAACATGGCCTTCCACATGACGGCCTTCTGGGACTTTGGGAGCACGGAGGTGATGGTGGCCACGCTGCCGGAGGACAAACGGTACTGAGATCGAATCGTCCCTGCAGACTTTTGAGAATAAAAGGATGGATTTATTTTTTACGGAGGGTTGAGACGGAACTCGACCCAACAACCAGAACATGGTCCAGAGACTCCAGACAGCTCCACAAATGGTTCTGATCAACAATCACTGGGAAACAGGTTCTATACCGTCAGCACCAACGTTTGAGTGAGTCATGTGACATTAAGCCTGGACAGACCAAATTCTGAACGGGTTCTGGTCTCAGCTGAAGTCTAGAAAGAGAACCCGGAATCCAGAAGGCTCAGAAGAACCGATTGTTTACTAAAAGGTTTATTTATTACAGTGAAATCAAGGTTAAACATCCTGATGGTTCAAGCTGAGTCGTGATGTTCTGTAGCAGCGACCCGGCTCGGCCCAAAGCTCGTTGGATCACCAGCAGCTCCTTTCACCTGCGTCCAGCTGTGGTCTGACCCACATCAGCATGTTAGCTCTGCTGGGTTCTGACTCGGTTCCTGCTGCTGTTGGTGTGATTTGATTATTTCATAAAGGATCTTTTCATCATTTGGGGAAGTTGCTTGTTTGCAGCTTATTTTTTGAACTCACTTCCCTTCCTTGTTTTAGCTGAACAACAAACTGTTTCTCACGGCAACCGGATCAGCGCACCGCCAGCTTACAGCACCGTTTAGGGAACTCGGAGGGAGGAAGTTCTGTCCGAATCCAGGACAGAAATGTTTCTTTTACACTAAAAGGCTCCGATGGACAGAGCCATTTAATTCTCGTGAAGCAGCGAAGAGCCTGAGGACGCTGACCTGCTCACAGGGTTCATAAGATGCCTCACATGTTTTAGGTCTGTGGGATGAAACACACACATGCTAACATCAGTGTGGAACATGCTAACGCACAGGACACAGCCAGGATTTGAACCTGCAACCTTCTCACTGTCAGGCAGCAGAGCTACCATGCTGCCCCATAAAGTATAATTATAATAAATAGGTATAAAGGTCATGAGTTTCAAAGATGTAATCACGACGTTTTGGCACTAATGTGCTTTCGTAGAGTGATGTTACCCGTGCTACATTAAACACGTAAAACCAGCGACTAGCATGTTTGTTAACTCAGGTGAGTCGTAAACACTTTCTGATCCGAGTTTTCATCACCGAAGTCCCCTTTGTCCTCTCCAATCAGCCTGCTCAGGCTCCGCCCACCACGTCATTTCTGCTGAAGTTCAACATTCAAAAGAAAACATTTTACTGGATGCAAAGTTGGTTCCTGCTCCTAAGAGGATTAGTTATAAATAGTTTCAGAGGCTGTAACTAAGATTTATTCACGTTATGGTTAAATAACGAAACACAAAGATGGATCCTAATCAGACTATTTAAAAGGACGTTTCAACTATCCTACGTTGTTTCTGTGTAAGAAATTATTAGTTTATGATTCAGCTCAGAACAGCCTCTGTTCACAGAAATAGCCTTTATGTCCTTCAGGACTGATGAGCTAACAGCTAGTCTGAGAGCAGCCAAGACCAAAATGTGTTGCTGCTGTTTTGAAATGGCTCATAAGTCTTTATACTGGTTATTAAGCATAAACGAGCGCTAACATTAGCATGTAGCAGGCTAATGTTAGCGGTTAGCTCAGAGAAATGTTATTGAAACAAACCACAACAGTATTTCTGTATAAAACAGGTTTTTAATATGTAAATTTCCTCACCAGCACATCAAGCATCATTTTAAAATAATTTATGGATTTTACTGACCATGACCACCTGGTGGCGCTGTAGAGAGAGGGTGAGTATTTATTCTCTTTCCTGGTTTAAGTTTTCTTTTAGTTTTAACGTTTTTCAGTCCAGTTTAGCTTCCGGCTACAAAAACATCTTTGTTTGCTTCTCAACTCACAACTTTTCTGTTTTCGTTTAGTAATTCTGAAAAACCTGCTGAACGTTTTTATGAAAAGATCTTTTCAAACGTTTTACATAGAACTCAGTGAAACAGGTTCTTCTGATTTTACGTTGTGAGTCAATAAAAGAACAGATTCAGTTTAATTCTTTAGGGAGTCTAAGCCACGCCCATCTGCTTCCGACCCACGGGTCCCCAAATGCCAAAATAATGAGTTGGAGTCTATGAGAGGATAAAAGTTATTTTCTGATATTGTTTGGTATGTGCCATGGATTTAGCATATGATGTCTGTGAATTTTAAAAGCACATTTTGATGCTAAGAAAGCGCTGATTTTCGACAGGTAGCAAAAGTTACTTTAGGTTTTGTGTGAAAACACGTTGAAGACTTCAAATGTGTCTCACCAAATGATGTAACAACCCAGCTTCAGGTCGCATCAAACCAAACACGGAGAAGAGGAGGAGATCAGTTTAGCGAGCTTCACATCCTTCTTCCAGGACGACAGCAGCAGCATTAAACGTGGAGAAAACCACTCTAAATCTGGTCATGTGGTCAGTAGCAGCTACGCTGGGGGAGGAGAAATTCTGCTGTGACGTCATAGATGACACGTCTGACTTGTAGCCTTTTAATTACTAATTTTTACAAGCTAATAAATCTCAGATTACATGACATAGTTGAAACACTCATAATTAGTTATCATTTAAACTGAAGTAGAACATGTCTGTGACTCAGGGCGTAAGGCAAAGCGGATTAGAAAATAAATGTTGTCGTCCCATTCTCGTGATTTGGATTCGTAGGATGGCCGGGGAAGATCTCACCTTTCTCGCCTCTGATTGGTTGGAAGGGCTCTCCTACGATTGGCTATTTCATTTAGCAGCAAACCGTCTTCCCTCGCTAAGTGCAGACTGTCCTCCTGCCACCAACAGAACAGCTGTTTTGGGGAGTTTGTAAAGAAAATGCGAATTTTAGCGATATAATAACCATTTTGTTCTGTTTTGAAAATGATTTTTCACACTGTTGGATTTACTTTATATCTGTTGGCTCTCAAGCATTGAGGTTAGTGGAGTACATAGGCTATGTGTGCTTTACCTGGTATATGAAATATAATAAAACTGCCCTATTTTGTGCAGCTGGTCTGTTTCTCTTCTAGAATAATGAAAACTGGTGGAAAATAGGTCTAAATCATAATCGGCATCGAATTAAATTTAGATTAAATGATTGAAACAGATGAGATGTGTCCTAACCTGCAAACAGCCTTAACCTATGAAAGTGAAGACATAACATAGCCTGTAGTAATAAGATAACCTGAATGCTTGAGAGCCAACAGATATAAAGTCAATCCAACAGTGTGATAAATGCAACAAGGTTTATTACAAGTTCACATCTGATGTTTTTCAGGTTCTTTTATAAAAGAAACTGAAGCTGGTTTGTTGTAAAACAGGACAGAATGTTATTATAGAGCTACGTTCACATGTTCTTCAAAAAAACTCCTCCGGATCTGTCTGCAGACAGAAAACCCTGCAGCGAGGGAAGACGGTTTGCTGTAACATGAAATAGCCAATCAGAGATGAGAAAGGCGGGACCTTCCTTGGCCATCCTACGATTCCAAATCACGCTTCCCGTTCATGGAGCCATGAGCCGACCGGAGGGGGCGGAGCTTTAGCCTTCCTGGGTGGAGCATCAGGATCCTTCATCGTATTGACTTTCACGTAAAGAAGTGTTGCGGTTCTCTAACTTCTGCTGCAGCTGGACTCCGGGCTCATCGGTAGGAGGACAACCCCTCCGGTCTCGGTGCTTTAGAATCACTCAGGATGTTCACGTCTCTGAGTGTTTGGAGACTTCACTGAAACACAACACCAACATTAAGAAAACCTGAGGTTTTGGTTCAAACCAGTCGACGTTTGCCTGAGTAAAACTTCAAGGTTTAATAAAATATTGATGTTAAACTGGGAGTTTATGTTTGAGGGATGCATAGAAGAGTCTGGTTCTGTTGGATCAGTGCAGCTACACACATCAGAAGTTCTGAACACCAGTGCTTCAGTTCTCCTCACATCGTGTTTTTTCTAATTAAATCTAAAAAACAAATTAAAATCTTAAATAGAATCATTTGAGCAGTCCCTCGGACAGCAGAACCAGATCGGGTTTCTCCGGGTGTTAGAGCAGGACGCAGGGCTTCTTAGTGACGGTGGGTTGCGGGTTGAGGTAGGACCTCACGGCCTCGCTGAACACCTCCTTGATGCCGTCCTGGTTCAGAGCCGAGCATTCCATGTAGCGGACCGCCTGGATCTGCCGGGACAGGCTGAGGCCCTGCTGGTGGGTGATGGGAGCCTGGTTCTGCTCCTTCAGCTTTCTCTGGATCTCGCTGTCGTTCCGGAGGTCGCTCTTGGTGCCAACCAGGAGGATGGGAACGCTGGGACAGTGGTGGGTCACCTGGGGACATCACCAAAGTCCAGTCACTTGTAGTAGATAAATATAATTCTGTCTTTACTTGTCTGGTCTAGAGCCTCAGTCGTGCTCTGTAGCTGTGTGTACACGTGTGTGACCTCTGACCTCTGGGTGCCACTTGTGTTTGACATTCTCGTAGGAGGCAGGGCTAGAAATGGAGAAGCAGATGATGAAGACGTTGGTCTGCGGATAGGACAGCGTCCTCAGCCGGTCGTACTCCTCCTGACCTGCCGTGTCCCACAGGTTCAGGCTAATGACCCGACCGTCCACCGTCACCTGCATGCAACATGCACACAGGTAAACACGCACACAGGTAAACACACACACAGGTAAACACGCACACACACACAGGTAAACACGCACACAGGTAAACACGCACACACACACAGGTAAACACGCACACAGGTAAACACGCACACGCACACAGGTAAACACACACACAGGTAAACACGCACAAACACAGGTAAACACGCACACAGGTAAACACGCACACACACACAGGTAAACACACATGCACACAGGTAAACACACACAGGTAAACACACACACAGGTAAACACACACACAGGTACACGCGCACACAGGTAAACACGCACACAGGTAAACACACGCACACAGGTAAACACACACACAGGTACACGCGCACACAGGTAAACACACACACACACAGGTAAACACACACACAGGTAAACACACGCACACAGGTAAACACACACACACGTAAACACACACACACACACACAGATAAACACACACACAGGTAAACACACACAGGTAAACACGCACACAGGTAAACACACACACACACAGGTAAACACACACAGGTAAACACACACACAGGTACACGCGCACACAGGTAAACACACACACAGGTAAACACACACACAGGTAAACACACACACACACACGAAAACACACACACACGCAAACACACACACACATAAACACACACACACACAGATAAACACACACACAGGTAAACACACACACACACAGGTAAACACACACACAGGTAAACACACACAGGTAAACACACGCACACAGGTAAACACACACACAGGTAAACACGCACACAGGTAAACACACACACACAGGTAAACACGCACACAGGTAAACACACACACACAGGTAAACATACACACAGGTAAACACACACACAGGTAAACACACACACAGGGAAACACACACAGGTAAACACGCACACAGGTAAACACGCACACACACACAGGTAAACACACATCCACACAGGTAAACAACCAGCACAGGTAAACACACACACAGGTAAACACACACACAGGTAAACACACACACACACAGGTAAACACACACACAGGTAAACACACACACACAGGTAAACACACACACAGGTAAACACACACACAGGTAAACACACACACAGGTAAACACGCACACACACACAGGTAAACACACATGCACACAGGTAAACACGCACACACACACAGGTAAACACGCACACAGGTAAACACACACACACACACAGGTAAACACGCACCCACACAGGTAAACCAACAGCACAGGTAAACACACACACAGGTAAACACGCACCCACACAGGTAAACACACACAGGTAAACACGCACACAGGTAAACACGCACACAGGTAAACATACACACAGGTAAACACACACACACACAGGTAAACACACACACAGGTAAACACACACACACACAGATAAACACACACACAGGTACACACGCACACAGGTAAACACACACACACAGGTAAACACGCACACACACACAGGTAAACACGCACACAGGTAAACACACACACACACAAACACACACACACGTACACGCGCACACAGGTAAACACACACAGGTAAACACGCACACACAGGTAAACAACCAGCACAGGTAAACACACACACAGGTAAACACACACACAGGTAAACACACACAGGTAAACATACACACAGGTAAACACACACACACACAGGTAAACACACACACAGGTAAACACACACACACACAGGTAAACACGCACACAGGTAAACACGCACACAGGTAAACACACACACAGGTACACGCGCACACAGGTAAACACACACAGGTAAACACACGCACACAGGTAAACACACACACAGGTACACGCGCACACAGGTAAACACGCACACAGGTAAACACACGCACACAGGTAAACACACACACAGGTACACGCGCACACAGGTAAACACACACACAGGTAAACACACACACAGGTAAACACACACACACACAGGCAAACACGCACACACACACAGGTAAACACGCACACAGGTAAACACGCACACACACACAGGTAAACACACATGCACACAGGTAAACACGCACACACACACAGGTAAACACGCACACAGGTAAACACGCACACACACACAGGTAAACACACATGCACACAGGTAAACACGCACACACACACAGGTAAACACGCACACAGGTAAACACACACAGGTAAACACACACACAGGTAAACACACACAGGTAAACACGCACACAGGTAAACACGCACACACACACAGGTAAACACACATGCACACAGGTAAACACGCACACAGGTAAACACACACACAGGTAAACACACACAGGTAAACACACACCCACACAGGTAAACACACACACAGGTAAACACACACCCACACAGGTAAACACACACACACAGGTAAACACGCACACAGGTAAACACGCACACAGGTAAACATACACACAGGTAAACACACACACACACAGGTAAACACACACACAGGTAAACACACACACACAGGTAAACACGCACACAGGTAAACACACGCACACAGGTAAACATGCACACAGGTAAACACACACACAGGTAAACACGCACACAGGTAAACACACACAGGTAAACACGCACACAGGTAAACACACACAGGTAAACACGCACACAGGTAAACACACTCACACACAGGTAAACACACACAGGTAAACACACTCACACACAGGTAAACACACACACAGGTACACACACACACACACAGGTAAACATACACACAGGTAAACACACACACAGGTAAACGCACACACAGGTAAACACACACACAGGTAAACACGCATCCACACAGGTAAACAAACAGCACAGGTAAACACACACACAGGTAAACACGCACACACAGTTAAACGCACACACAGGTAAACGCACACACGGGTAAACACACACACGGTAAACACGCAACCACACAGGTAAACACAGGTAAACACACACACAGGTACACACACACACACAGGTAAACACAGGTAAACACGCACTCAGGTAAACACACACACACAGGTAAACACACACACAGGTAAACACGCAACCACACAGGTAAACACGCACCCACACAGGTAAACAAACAGCACAGGTAAACACACACACAGGTAAACACACACACAGGTAAACACGCACCCACACAGGTAAACAAACAGCACAGGTAAACACACACACAGGTAAACACGCACCCACACAGGTAAACAAACAGCACAGGTAAACACACACACAGGTAAACACACACACAGGTAAACACACACACAGGTAAACACCATAGACTGTATACATAAGATAGACGGTGCCTCTGCATCGTCACCCGTAGGTCGGTGAAGAGCTGAATTAAAGCCCAGTGGGTGGTTCCCATCACCGCCATCTTGGCCATGCCATGTGTCTTGTCACTCCCAGAAAATACAAAAATGGGCAAAAAGGTGGAGCTGAGAGCAGGGCTTTGAGGGTGGGGCAGATGATTGACACCCATCACACTCTGAGCTGATGTAAGTGCTAACTGAGCAAGTTCTTTTGGCCAAAAAAAACACCGCTGAGTGACTCTGCTACCCTCTGCCTTCTAGGCTGTTACACCTTTAACGTGAGGCTGAGGCCTTCCCTGGAGCTAGCTGCTAGCGCTAGCGCTGACGGCTCATCTGCTACCTGTCAATCAAAAGGACACGCCCCTAATTATTCATAATTTCAAGCTTTAATTACACCTAAACAGCAGTGTTACAGAAAATCCACCCCCTCTGAGGTGTCATGACTGTAAACTAGACCTATTAAACCTAGAATGGTTTTTTGAACCAGGCTTTAAACATGTTTATTTCAGCTGTGAAGTTGGCATTTTTAACATGGGAGTCAATGAGGATGTGCTCACTTCTGGTGCCAGCCCCTAGTGGATGAAGGGGGAACTGTACCAACCACACACACAGGTAAACACGAAGCTCCTATACCTTTGTTTGATTGTTGGATATACGTTTTAGACAGAACATGCATCAAATGATGCATGAATTGCGGCTTTTTGTGTGAACGCGGTCTTAGGCAACGTTCACACTGCTGGCAAAAGTGCATCAAATATGATTTTTTTAATATGAGACCCATATCTGTTTTTAAGACAGATCTGATGCAGGTCACTTTCATAAGTGGTACTACATCCAGTACATATCCGATGTTTTTGAAAGCAACATTCCCGTCTGACCGATGATGTCACATTAAATCCCAGACTCAGTGGAGGTGAGTTTCGTATCTTGACATTCTTGAGCAGAGGTGCTGCCAGAGGTAGTCCCATGTCTGTCTGGACTTCCTGAAGTTGTGGATGGAGTCTGTCAGTGAAGCCCTGCCCATCACAACTCCACCACTCCTGGTTCCAACTCCACAGAGCGCATTGTGTGTGACGCTTTAGGGCCGTGAACCGTCCACACTGGAAAGAGTTTCCTGTCGCGTTTCAGTTACAGTGTGAACAACCACACAACAAGACTGTATTTAATCAAAAAATGGGAATAAAGCATTAAGACCTGCAGTGTGAAATTAGCCATAGACTTGAGCTGAGAGCCTGGGTCAGAACCAGAACCTGCTGTGTTGAACCAGGACTAACCAGGTAAAACCTACTGGTCTGTGTGTAATAAGGTCACAGGGGACCCGGGGACATGTCCCCACCAATAATTTTGGTCTGACCACGTTAAACTCCTGCTGCGGTCATTTATCCCAGAGTCGATCTATCACCTGTGGAGAGCAGAAGTACCTGACTCAAATGATGAAAGTAAACGACCGCTTTTTAACCCCCTCTGCACCACTTCCTGTTTCAGTCTTGGGGTTTCTAGCTCACTGCCAGCTTAAAAACTGTAGCCAGTCTTTAATACATGTCTATCACATTTCATTAACACTCTTTTCTGTAGATTTGATTTAATTTATACTTTAACTGTGGAAAAAAAACTAATTTATTTAGTTTAATTTTCAATGTTTCTGAGTGAGGCATGCTGGGAAATCTGTCTCATTATTGTGCTGAAGTAAACACTAGCTAGCGCTTTAGCTAAGCTAAACTTTAGGTTAATATCAAACATGATAAAACTGGTCACTCGTAGTCAGTTTTACTGTTAGGGCTGCACTTACAGCACACCCAGACCCTAACCCTATCGGACAGGGAATGTGGGTTTAACTGAGACCTGACACGGGTAAGCTACGGATGATTTTATTAGCATTTTTCTGAGGAAGTTTGTAAGTTCTGCTGCAGCCCAGAGCTTTGGTGATCGTGGTTTGTGGGATTGATCCCAACTTTTTAACTTTTATTCATTGAATAAAGGTCTGACTTAAAACACCTGTCAATAGACTGCAGTGCATATTGTAAATAAACGTCAAACAAACAAATACTGATATATAAATTATTAATAATTGTACCCAGCAATATTAGAAACAAACTGACGCCTTTCAATAAGGTATTAATGTCTCCTGAGAGCTGGGGGTGTTTGTTTCCCAGTTAAAAAAACAGAAAGAGGAGCAACCTGCTGGACTGCTGCCTTCACAAAACAGGGCAGGTGTGTCAGGAAAAGTCCCTTACATTCCCTCAGACATTTACAAAGCACATGTAGGAGCATCCTGCTGTTGTTACGGAACCCATATGCTTTAACTTTTTACTGAGACTTTTTTTTTCTTCAAATAGACAGAATTGTTTTTCAAATATTTGATTACTGCAGAATTGTATTGTTTTGCTGATGGTTAACGTTTCTCCGTGTTCTGGAGAACCCCTGAACCCGTGGTGTGTTTAAGGACTCACCTGGCTGCTGTAGTTGTCGAACACGGTGGGAATGTACTCTTTGGGAAAGGCTCCAGTGGTGTAGGAGATCAGGAGGCAGGTCTTCCCCACGGCACCGTCACCCACAACCACACACTTTATGGTCTGCATGGTTCAGTCTCTGAGCCGTCCGAATCCTGCAGCAGGTGGGAAACAGGAAATCCACACTGACTTCCTTGTGTGTGTGTGTGTGTGTGTGTGCGTGCGTGCGTGCAGAGACATTGTTGTTAAACAGCCATTCGGTACTGTCTATTTGCTGGGTAGATCTGACTGTTTTAGACATCAGTTCCTTCCTGTTTTCCGTAACGACTCCACCCCCATTCACACTGGTGAGACGTTTTGCGTAACTGTTATTTTTATCATGCTGTGGCTATTCTGTGTCTGTCAAGTTTTTTTGTGTTTATTTATCATCTGTATAGTTGTGGGTTTAGGAAATCAAAATGTTCTCGTTTAGGTGATTATTTTAAATGTTTGACATCTTTTGGGACCATTTTCAGGGACCATCCTGTTGTAAGGAAGGACACTCTGCAGACTCACACTAGCACACCTGAGGCGTTTACCTGATGCTGAAGTCGTTGTGTTGATGCTGTCAGCAACGCCTCGGGTTCTCCTGGATAATGCGGTTTGTTCAGACGTCCATCGTCTACCTGTAGAGATCAGGGACAGTTGGTCCTGCTTCAGTATTTGTGATTATGCAAATAATGGCCAAAGAAAACATTCACTAAACAAAACAGTGATGTTATCTTGCACACACACACACACACATTTGCATACCAGCATGAATAAATTACATTTACATGGTCGACACAATGAGCCTGGTACAGTTTGTCTAGAAGACCAAAAACAGCTGAAGTCAAAAACAGCTTTGTGGTTCTGTTGTGTCCATGAACCTGAAGTCCTGCTGAGCTCCACAACAGACCTCAACCTCACAACCAGAGCTAATCAGAACTCAGGACAGCATCAGAAATGGAAGGAACTCACGTCCAACTCTCCCGACTTGACATTCAGGTCATTAAGTGTCTACAGGAAGTCACAAAAATTTTGTTTATGGATCCATTTGAATTATCTCGAAACCAACACCAGAACCACAGGCTGGTTAGAGGAGTTAAAAAAAAATGAAAAACTGTTATATTTCTTCTGTGGCCCCACCCCCTCCCTCTCTGCTGTGCTTCAGCTCCATAAATCCGGTATCTTGAATTTTCAAAATGTCTCAAAACGTTCTCAAAGGGTGTCCGTTTCCTGTTGTGAGTCTCCGCGTGTTTTCCTCATGTCACAGGAGTTTTAGACTTGTTTTACACAATATTTACACAACAAATGTCAAAATGGTCTCCGATACATCACAGCTATCTGGAACTCATGCAGACCCACCTGGAACCTGTCTACCTTTAGTTTCTGGGTCAAAGTGGAGAAACGTGAGATGCTTTTGGGAGGAGTTGGAGACCAGATAGTGAACACTGTTAGCACTTTTTGACATAACTGTAACAACTGGGATGTAGGGCTGGACAATAATGATATTGATCTATTGATCGACATGTGGTGTGATAGAAACAAAACGGGTCAATGAAACAATTTTGATCAAAAGTTTCCTTTCTGTTTTCTATATGGCCTATAGGGTAGCTTCATACTAGACGCATTACTTTCTCCCAGCCAATCAAAAACACCGACCCAGGCACACTCCATCACCAAGCCCTCCCCTCTCCAACCCAAACAGACATCACATGACTTAAGAGTTCACCAGCATGGAAAATTTTGGTTCAACAAAAAATAACAGTTGCTTGCTAAATTTGTGACGGAAGCTGAGCCCAATTCTTCAGCTGACAGCTGAACATTTGGTCAAGTTCCCGTTTTTGCTACAGCTGATGTTAATAATGGCTGTGGTCGTCTGTCCCTCTCTCAGAACAGACTGATTCCAGCAGCTAAACGGGATTTACTGTAATAACACGAAGTGGACTTGAAAGTGCAACTTCTCTTCTTTTAAAAACCGTTTGAATTTTTCTGATAATAATAAAAATACATTTTATAAAAAAAAAATAGCGCCTTTCAAAACACCCAAGGTCACTTCACAAGATCAAACACGATAAAATACAATAAAATACTAAAACAAATCAGTCATAAAAAAATCACATAAGTCACAAGTCATAAGCAGTTTTGAATAGATGAGTCTTGAGCTTGGATTTGAAAAGGGTGAGGCAGTCAATGTTTCTGATGTCTGGTGGAACCAACCGGTGTGGAGTTAGGGTAAAACGTCAGAGTTCAGCGTTAGAGCGGTGTTTTTGTGAGAAAAAACAATCAGGTGGTCCAGAAAAATGTCCAGGAGGCCCACCTTAGTAAAATGATGCAGGAAAACTATGTCTGCATGATTTTGTTGTTAAATACATTTGAAAGCATTTTTTACCCTCAGTTTTCCTTCGTGTGTTACCAGAGTAGAACATAGAGAAGGAAGGATTTTTGTAATAAAACAAGAATAAAATATCCTCATAAAAGTACAGTCCACGTTAAAACCACGGAGCCTCCGATAAAAATACATTCTTTGATGAGCCTTCTTACAGAGTGAGTCCACGTGAGGTTCAAAGGTCAACTTATCGTCAAGAACTGTCCCCAAGTATTTACAACGGTCCAGTTTCCACAACTTCCCCACAGATGAGCACAGGCTGAGTAACTGAACTGTTTTTCTTAAAGTCAATAACCATCTCTTTGGTCTTAGAGACGTTCATCTGTAAAAAGTTAGCTTCACACCAGTCCGTGAGATCCCTGACTACTTTTCCATTGGTCATCACTACTGAGGAGGGACAGAAGCACAGAGTCATCGGCAAGTTTTGTTTTCTTCCCATCCAGCTGGAAAACAACCTACCAACAGAAACGACTGCAGCAACAAGTGAAGCTGAACGGAGTCAGAACCAAGGTCCGTGTCAGAGTCTGAATCCAGCAGCAGAAACGCTGAGTCAGACGTCTGGTGAAGAACGAGGTTCAGCCCAGACGCTGGGGACACCCCCACCCCTACACCCCGGTCTAAAGGACCGCTCAGATACAGAGAGGAAGACTCTGGCCTTCAGCTGGGTGGAGGAAAACAATCATCTATTCCTAAAACACACACACACTCATAAATACTTGCACACATACGTGTTCATGCCATACACACACGATGAGTCCCTTTGGTCGATTCAGAATCAAACACTAAAGGAGGACTGGTGCATTCCTCTGGCTGCTGGGAACAGGAGAACGTTTCAGAGGAACCAGCCGTTTGTGTGTCGTAACCGTTCAGTAACGCACGTCTGGAAAAGGAAGCTTTAAACAGAAAAGTGATCTTGTGGTTTTGTCTCAAACTTGATGAAGGTGGTAGTGAAAATGTTCCAGGCTGCAGTTCCTCTATCGTCCTGCAGTAGAAACTAGAACCCGTTTTCCTCCAGAACCCATTTGTTCCTTCATCATTATTTTCCTAATTAAATGTCCTGCGTGTATAGATAATGGACCTTTTGACTGGAGATAAAAACGTTTGTGTTTACTCTTAAAATGGAACTTCCTTCAATCCTTCACAATAAGAGTCTCAAATATGCACCTGAAGGTTATTTACTATCGCTCTCAGATGAAACCAGGGGACAGACTCCACCTGCCATAAGGGAAGTGCAGTTCCACCCTCATCCACTAGGGGCTGGCTCCAGAAAGAAGCAAGTTCCCATTGACTCCCATGTTACAAATGTCAACTTCACAGCAGAAATAAACATGTTTACAGCCTGGTTCAAGAAACCGTTTTAGGTTTAATAGGTCTAGTTTACAGTCATGACAAAATGCTGTGCATTTAACAACGCTGCTTGGTCAAAAATGGGCTGAAATATAACGTGTTGGTGGGTCTGGCTGTGTGTACCGGAACTCAAGCTAAATGAGCTAAACGAAGCTAACGGAGGTTTCCAGGCTCCGCTGGTCCACCACGGTCAGAGATCCGCAAATCTGCCACTCCAGCCTCCCAGAGGCAGCCAAGCAACCTGGCCACCCGGCTTTTCCCGTCTCTCCGGGGCAGCCGAGCAACACGATCGCCCGGCTCCCATGCAAGGCTGTAGTCATCCTGGCTGTCTGTGGAGCTCTCTGAGGGAAACCACACCACAGCTCTTTAAGTTGATTCGTGCTTCACTTTTGAATCAATCAGCCGCATTTTTCTGACTAAAAGCGCCCAAAAACCTCTGTTAGCTTTCATTAGCTCGTAGCTGGGAAATGAATGGCTAACTCAGATCCTCAGAGCCTTGCTCTCAGCTCCACCTCTTTGCCCATTTTTGGATTGTCTGGGTGTGACAAGACTTGTGACACGGCCAAGATGGCGATGATCGGAACCGCCCACTTGGCTTCAAGATGAAGGCTGTGTCCAAATCCAGGGGTTGCGTGCTCATGAGTTCGGATTTTAAGACCAGTGATGTCACAGCGCCGCATCGAAGACCGTCTAAATTCCAAGTATGCTCAGAATGTGGTCTTGAAATGCGTTCTTCTTTTCCCCGATTTTGAGAACGGGTGCGGTGTAGTCTCCGTGGTCTCCTCACCTCCATAAATCCCGTGATGCACTGCGGGATTGATTTCTGTAGAAACGGGAGATGCAGCAGTACGACTAGTTTATTCAAATCTGACTGTACAAAAAGTAAAAGCCTGGGGCCTCATTTATCAAACGTTCGTAGAAACGTTCCTATATTCCCTCCTACGGATGAAATTTAGAATGTGTGTACGAACAGTCAATGTCCTGATTTATGAAACATGCGGTGGCCTCTCGTACGCACGTTCCTCCGCAATCGTCTGATGATAAATCCCACCTGTGCGCATATAGGAGCTCGTGCCCGTGTACCGTCATTTACATACAGAAACGCCCTCAATTAACCATATTTGGTCACACTACGTCCTCAGGTTGGAGGGGATTCCCTGGGTTCTTCCCGGAAAAAGAAGACAAACTTTATTGACAACGAGATCGAAACACCGGACACTTGACAACGCGTGTATGATCGGGGAGCAGAGAGGTTCTGGAGGTTGTTTTATTTGTAAAATAGAATATAGACTAGGATTGGATCAGTGCGCTGCGCTCACGGAAGAGCCGTTCCCTCCGGAGTGCTCTCTGCTCTGCTAAATCCTCCAATAATAAGAATAAGGTTAAGAAACAATATATAGCGCATCTCACAAAAAATCACCATGCGCTTCACAAGGACAAAATAATTTAATTAAATTAAAACATAATAAATAAATAAATAAATAAATAAATATTTAAAACATCATAAAAATGGGAAGAGTAAACATTGTGATTACAAAATAACACGAAATCAGCCGTTCCACAATGTCAGATTCCCGTCGGTCACGGGTGTTTTAGCACCAATAATGTGACAGCTGTTTTTCCACCAAAATATTTATTTATTGGGTAAAATAATTAGTGGATGAGGAACACGCGTGGATCACTGAGACCTTCAGAATTGCTGTTCCCTCGTTCTGCCACTAGATGCTGTTCCTACGCATGGTCGGAGCTGTTCTTATATTTAGGAATGTTTTCACGCAAAAGTACAAATTGGTAAATACCACGCAATGCGTCAAATCGTTCCCACGCATGAAATACGCACAGATCTGTTCGTAAGTACGGTTGATAAATGAGGCCCCTGAAGTGGTTGTGTTTTTAGGCATTTCCCATTGTCATTAGGCCTGTAATGTGCTTTTGTATTCTTGTTCTTAATTACAGTTCATAAAATTGGTAACTCGTAAATCATAAAATAAATTATACAATTAACCGTGAATAATCCAGCATCGTGGATCTATATTTTATAGATTTTCTTTAAGCATTTGCTAGGTGACAGGAGTAGGGGCGGGACTTTTATTTAAGGCTAGAACGTCCACATTCACAGCTGTTAACATCCGGTCTAAGCGGTCACGGAAGAACACGTTCTCCTGAGACCAATGAGGACGGGTACTCATGAGCATGCAATCCCTGGATTTGGACACAGCCGAAGCCTCAGAAACCTATGAGTGACCTCACAGAGGGTCAGCAGGTCTACCACTGGCCTATGCCAATCACAGCACTCTACCGGTTTGGTGGGCGGGATGATGCGACTGAGCAAATCAACAAAGATAGCGACGACTCGTTTGTAACAGCTTTGGCATCAACTTTGAACTGTTTAAACTTGGGCTTTTCTTTGGGTCAAGAGCAGACAGAGGTACTTAAGTCCTTTATTTAGAAAAATTATGTATTTGAATCTCCTTCGACGGTGTATGACGGACTGCCCCGTTGACTAAAGCCTAGTTTATATGTCTCCGTCAGCAGATTTACGCTCACATGCACACGTATTGATGGAGATGTTTTCCTTTTGTACTTCTCCGTTGGTGTGTCAGTGTTGTGAAGCAATTCTCCGCCAGGACAGCAGAGGGCGTAGCACTTTTCTGGGGCATTCTGCCACCATTGCTGTCCCATCTCTAGTGTTTATACTGTTTTTGTGTATTTCAGAGACTTTTTAACACGGACAAAGGTGTCCCCCCTCTTCATCCAGTCACCACCTCTAAACTCACGGTTCCTGTAATTTCCTGACACGAACTAAAGGTTTGCTGCGTATCTTTTACTGATTCAGTCATGGGTTTATTAACATTTATATTGCCGGACTTTTTCTGTGAGATGTTCTTCAACCTGCTCCGTGTCTGTCGCTAGATATGTTTGGCTCTCATTTTATTTTTTTGAAGCGGAATGGCGCTGCTGTTGACGAAGTTAAAGGAAGCAGTGTCCTGACCAATCACAGGCTTGTGGTCTTCGTTGTTTTTCGACGGATATTGTGAAAAGTGGGCTCTACTCCATCTGTCCTTGCGTACCTGTTGGAGAGACCTTGTGACGACGGATGATGGCGCTGCGCGTCTCCATGCCGACACAGACGGGGAAGTATAAACTAGGCTTAACATCGGTGAGTATGTCATGTTGGTCGTTGTCCAATAGCATGTGGAGACAGTTTGAAAGACAGCCGTAGACTCCGCCCCATGACGGAGCTCTGCCTATGGGTCGTGGCCAGATTATTCACCTATAGGAAGACTCTCCAGGTTACTGTTGTTGTAGTTTATAGACAAACTGAGTGGGAAAAAAATCTGATTTATTTAGTTATGAAAGTTCTGACTCTGGTCCTGGTTCTGATCCTAGTTATGGTCCTAGTCCTGGTTCTGGTCCTAGTTCTAGTTATGGTTCTGGTCCTGGTTCTAGTTCGGATCCTGGTTCTGGTTCTGGTCCTAGTTCTAGTTCTGGTCCTGGTTCTGGTCCTAGTTCTAGTTCTGGTCCTGGTCCTGGTCCTAGTGCTGGTTCTGGTCCTAGTTCTGGGTCTGATCCTGGTCCAAGTCTTGGTTCTGGTCCTGGTCCTAGTGTTGGTTCTGGTCCTGGTCCTAGTGCTGGTTCTGGTCCTAGTTCTGGGTCTGATCCTGGTCCTAGTCCTGGTTCTGGTCCTGGATCTGGTCCTGGTCCTAGTCCTGGTTCTGATTCTAGTCTTGGTTCTGGTCCTAGTCCTGGTTCTGGTCCTGGTCCTAGTCCTGGTGCTGGTCCTAGTCTTGGTTCTGGTCCTAGTCCTGGTTCTGGTCCTGGACCTGGTTCTGGTTCTGGTCCTGGTCCTGGATCTGGTCCTAGTCCTGGTTCTGGTCCTGGATGTGGTCCTGGTCCTGGTCCTAGTCCTGGTTCTGGTCCTAGTCCTGGTTCTGGTCCTGGTCCTAGTCCTGGTTCTGGTCCTGGTCCTGGATCTGGTCCTAGTCCTGGTTCTGGTTCTGGTCCTGGTCCTGGATCTGGTCCTAGTCCTGGTTCTGGTCCTGGATGTGGTCCTGGTCCTGGTCCTAGTCCTGGTTCTGGTCCTGGATCTGGTCCTGGTCCTAGTCCTGGTTCTGATTCTAGTCTTGGTTCTGGTCCTAGTCCTGGTTCTGGTCCTGGTCCTAGTCCTGGTGCTGGTCCTAGTCTTGGTTCTGGTCCTAGTCCTGGTTCTGATCCTGGATCTGGTCCTAGTCCTGGTTCTGGTCCTGGTTCTGATACTTGTTCTGGTCCTGGTTCTTGTCCTAGTTCTGGCCCTGCTTCTGGTCATGGATCAGGTCCTGGTCCTAGTTCTGGTCCTGGATCTGGTCCTGGTCCTAGTCCTGTTTCTGGTCCTGGATCTGGTCCTAGTCCTGGTTCTGGTTCTGGTCCTGGTCCTGGATCTGGTCCTAGTCCTGGTTCTGGTCCTGGATGTGGTCCTGGTCCTGGTCCTAGTCCTGGTTCTGGTCCTGGATCTGGTCCTAGTCCTGGTTCTGGTTCTGGTCCTGGTCCTGGTTCTGGTCCTGGTCCTGGTTCTGGTCCTGGTTCTTGTCCTAGTTCTGGCCCTGCTTCTGGTCATGGATCAGGTCCTGGTCCTAGTTCTGGTCCTGGTTCTGGTCCTAGTCCTGGTGCTGGTCCTAGTCTTGGATCTGGTCCTAGTCCTGGTTCTGGTCCTGGATCTGGTCCTAGTCCTGGTTCTGGTCCTGGATCTGGTCCTGGACCTGGTCCTAGTCCTGGTTCTGGTTCTGGTCCTGGTCCTGGATCTGGTCCTAGTCCTGGTCCTGGTCCTGGATCTGGTCCTGGTCCTGGTCCTAGTCCTGGATCTGGTCCTGGTCCTAGTCCTGTTTCTGGTCCTGGATCTGGTCCTAGTCCTGGTTCTGGTTCTGGTCCTGGTCCTGGTCCTAGTCCTGTTTCTGGTCCTGGATGTGGTCCTGGTCCTGGTCCTAGTCCTGGTTCTGGTCCTGGATCTGGTCCTAGTCCTGGTTCTGGTTCTGGTCCTGGTCCTGGATCTGGTCCTAGTCCTGGTTCTGGTCCTGGATGTGGTCCTGGTCCTGGTTCTGGTCCTGGATCTGGTCCTAGTCCTGGTCCTGGTTCTGGATCTGGTTCTGGTTCTGAAAGCTGTTTTGCTGAAATTTATTTTACTTTTGGAGAAGTGAGGACGTTTTCAGCCTTGTGGATAATTTTCTCATTCAGATGATGCAGAACCAGACGTTCGGACTCTGTTGTGGAGGTTCTGAGTTCCAGGAACCAACAGGTTCAGGTTTTGTCGTGTCAGCTCTTTTTGTTCTAATCAGCTGCTTTAAACGAGTCTCTGAGGAACCACCAAGCCGCAGGCAGGAAAAGCTCCAGAAGTGGACTTAACGCGTTTACACAACATCAGAGGGAAACATTTGTGTTTCATAAATCAGAAAAGCCCGTCTGAGGACCACAGCTGGTCTACAGCAACGAGAAGATCAGACATCCAGGGACAGGAGGAGGACTGGACCTACTGGTTCTCATTAGCATCATAACAGACCCTACAGCAGATGTTCAGACCTCCACACAGGTGTGAGAAGAGGATCTGAAACGAGCCTTCAGACCTTTAATCTCATCCTGTCTCCACTGAGGAAACCCAAAGACGTTTTCAGACACCAAACTCTAATTTTACCATCTGAATGAAGCATTTCCTGACCCCCCACCCCCACAGGCCAAAGAGGAACTGTCTGAGTTCAGATCGAAACAGGAAGGGTTTATCCAACACGTCTTCTGTCAGCTGCAGCCTGTCTGAAATCAGAGAAATAACTCTGACCAAAGCTTAAGGTGGACTTAAATAGTTTCAGTAGGAACCTGTACGACCAAACCAGACCTGATACAGAGTCCTGCCCTGGCCTCAGGGTTCATATCCAGCTAAAGGACATGCCAACAACAGTTTCTGGTGTTTAGTGTAAAGTAGGACGCTTCAAGCCATTTGCTAATTTTGTCCATCAGAGCAGATAGTTTAGAAGCAACTTGAATGATACCCTTATAGATAACTATCATCAGCATACATGATAATGTCTGTATTCACATAGAGATGGGCAGTCATTTTTGTAACTGCTGAACAGCAGGGGCCCCAAATACAGACCCTTGTGGGACCCCTGTTGTGCTGTAATTGTTTGTTCTAATGCCTAAAACCCGATCAGATAGGTGTGATCTAAACCAGTTTAATGCACCATTGGACAGATTGTTTAGAGAGTTTTGACTTTACACCCTGTTCCAAATTATTATGCAAATTCTATTTAAGTGTCACAAAGATTAAATTTTTTGGTTTTCAGTTAAACTCATGGATGGCGTTGTGTATCCGGGCTCTTTGGATCACTGGAAAAAATCTCAGACACCTGTGACAATTAGTTTACCAGGTGTGCCCAATTAAAGGATAAACTACTTAAAGGAAAAGTTCGCTTTTTTAGACATTAAGTTTTATGTCTTCCTTCACCCACCCAGTGCTCTGTAAACTTTGACCCATTTCACACACACCCCCCCTGCTCAGAGATTTTCAGGGGAGAAGTGATTCAGAAAGGTAGTTCTGGCTAGTTTCGGGGGCGCTTTATCTGCGCCGTTTAGCCTCACAAAAGGATTAGCCTCTGAAAGCATGGCTAATTTGCATCTCACAAACAAAGAGAAAAAATTTACAACGTCACATTACAACGGGACTAGTTTTTGTCATTCGTATCCCTGCGCCGGTCCCCGCGGATATTAAACAGCGCTTTGTATGTCAGCTGTTTCACTGCCGAATGCCGAAAACATGTCAGACTCCGTCTCATCTGATGACGAATTTCATTTTAACACTATACCAGATGAAGAAGAAACTTATTTTACTACTAGGATATCTTTATGAGCCAGAGTACACGGATGAAGAATTGCATTTGCTACACAAAACACACACATCAACACAGATTGTTGACAAAGCTACTGCAGTCTATGATCAACCATCGGTGTAAAGATGATTGCATAAATAATGCGCTAAAATGCGAAGATGATTGCATGAATACGGCAGACATAGCGGAATAAATTATTTTTTAAAAACAAAACTTACCCAGATTTCTGGTACGGCCGAACTCTTCAAAAACAGTCTTTCACTTTTCCCGAACTTTTTCCTGATGTAATCATCCTCTTTGAAGTGTGCACTGCACAAATGAAAGGTTTTGACTCGTTCCAGCCGAGTATCCTTGGAGTAGCCGATTGCTAAAAGCCACTGATGCCTTAAAGAAACGTCCTTAGCAGGAAAAGTGTCAAACCGAAAAGGTGATCCTGTAACATCCTTATTGTTACAACCCGGGAACCTGCAGGTACGCACCATGGCTTGATATATTTAAGAAAAACTACTTTTAAGTGAATTTAGAAGTTGTTGTTTCACTCATACAGCCAGGATTAGCAGCCAGACACGAGCCCGTTCTAGCTGCTGCGGTGACCGGCGCAGGGATACGAATGACAAAAAATAGTCCCGTTGTAATGTGACGTTGTAAATTTTTTCTCTTTGTTTGTGAGATGCAAATTAGCCATGCTTTCAGAGGCTAATCCTTTTGTGAGGCTAAACGGCGCAGATAAAGCGCCCCCGAAACTAGCCAGAACTACGTTTATGAATCACTTCTCCCCTGAAAATCTCTGAGCAGGGGTGTGTGTGTGAAATGGGTCAAAGTTTACAGAGCACTGGGTGGGTGAAGGAAGACATAAAACTTAATGTCTAAAAAAGCGAACTTTTCCTTTAAGAAGGACGTTCCACATTATTAAGCAACCAGGCAGTATGGGGAAGACAAAGGATGTCTCTGCTGCAGAAAAGCGTGAAATAGTTCAGTGCCTTGGACGAGGTATGACAACATTTGACGTTTCACAACAACTTAAGCGTGATCATCGCACTATCAAGAGATTAGTGGCTGATTCAGAGCACAGATGGGTTTGTGCAGATAATGGCAAACTGAGGAAGATTTCTGCCAGATCCATGCATCAGGTCAAGAGAGCAGCTTTTAAAATGCCATTATGTAGCAGCAAACAGATATTTGAAGCTGCTGGTGCCTCTGGAGTCCCACGGACATCAAGGTCTAGAGTCCTCCAGAGTATTGCATCTGTGCATAAACCTTCTGTTGGGCCACCACTAAACAGTGCTCACAAGCAGAAATGGCTGCAGTGGGCAGAGAAATACCTGAAGACTAAAACAGTCCTCTTCACTGATGAGTGCCGTGTGACCCTGGATGGTCCAGAAGGATGGAGTAGTGGATGGTTGGTGGACGGCCACCGTGTTCCAACAAGGAGGTGGTGGAGTCATGTTTTGGGCCAGAATCATGGGAAGAGAGCTGGTCGGCCCCTTTAGGGTCCCTGAAGGTGTGAAGATGACCTCTGACTGACCACTCTCTTCCCTGGTATAGAAGGAAGAGCTATGCCTTCTGTAATAAAATCATCTTCATGCATGACAATGCTAGCCTGGCAAGCCATCCTATATATGTGTATATATAGTCTGGCCACGAACCACTGACGGCTCTCAGTCGTGAGGCGGGATCTACGGTTGTCTTTCAAAATGTCAGCACGCAATTGGATAGCGCTAGGACCAATCAGAGTGACGAACAACATGACGTAATCACGGCGACGGAAAAGCGGGAGGCTTTAATAGCGTCTAGCTTCAATGATTTCTGTCGTTTTTGTATGAAAAACACGCGAATATCAGGTGTACTGGGACATTGCACTACTTTGTTTGATAAAAATAAGAAGCTGCTAAGTATATCAGACAGACTTACGCACGTTGGAGTCTAAATAATCCAATGTTGATGACAAAGCCGTTTCAAACGAACGTGTTTTCCGAGTTGCCGCCATGTTGCTTGGGTTCGCGGCGTTCGCGGCCGCAGCGCTGACGTCATCGGCTACTCCCGCTCTGTGATTGGCCCATGATATAGAGCGCTGTGATTGGCCCAACCAAAACTATAGCGAGTTGTGATTGGATAGACACAGCAGTGGTTTGGGCTGCGAGGGTTCCAATGAAGCGTGCCTAGACCAAACTCTGCAAAGCAAGAATTGGTCTAGTTCACTAGGCTATGACAATGCACCATCTCATGCTGCAAGGACTACCTCTGCATCAATAGTTGCTATGGGGATAAAAGGAGAGAAAGTCATGGTGTGGCCTCCATCCTCCCCAGACCTCAATCCAATAGAGAACCTTTGGAGCATCCTCAAGCAAAAGATCTATGAGGGTGGGAGGCAGTTTCCATCCAAACAGCAGCTCTGGGAGGCTGTTCTGACAGCTAGCAAACAAGTTCAATGGCTGCAAGAATAGTGAAGCTGTTAGCAAATAAGGGTTCTATGTCAGAATGTAACGTGAGCTGTTAAAACATTAAAATGTTGTAAAGGTGTGATTCAGATAGCTTCTGACTTCAGTAAATATGCTGCAAACACAACAAATGACAGTTTTCAGTTCTTTACAACTTCTTAAGTGTTTTGAGGCTTACTGTGCCTAATAATGTGGAACAGGGTGTAGAACCTGGTGGTTCAAAGTCCCATTAGTCACACGCTGGTGAAAATACATCTCTGCATCTGACCCATCCCCTGGGGGAGCGGTGAGCTGCAGACACGGCTGTGCTCAGGAACTATTCGGTGTTTAACCCCCCAATCCAACCCCTTAATGCTGAGTGTCAAGCGAGGAGGCATTGGGTCCCATTTTTAAAGTTTTTACTATGACCCGACTGTGGATTTGCACCCACGGCCTCCCAGTCTCGGGAGACACTCATACCACTAGACTGCTGAGAAGGTTCAGATGCTTTCTTCACGTCTAAAAGCACAGTTCCACCTCCATACCGGCTTGATCTGAAGGGAGCAGCG
The DNA here is from genome assembly GCA_006937985.1 of Aphyosemion australe. Lineage (NCBI taxonomy): Eukaryota > Metazoa > Chordata > Actinopteri > Cyprinodontiformes > Nothobranchiidae > Aphyosemion > Aphyosemion australe. The sequence goes on from SSNS01001039.1 coordinate 64,005, forward strand.
AGCTGTGGAGGTCGAATGATTAGTTTGGAAACCAAACTGCATGAAACTAATTATTTGAATTAAGGACTTTTGTCACTTCTTCTGTAATTACTCTTTCAATTATCTTGGAAAATAATGGTGTTATGCTAATCAGCCTGTTGTTACCTCCAGATTTGTGTTTTGGTATTACCGCTGATGTTTTAAAGACATTCTCCTTAATGGATCCGTAAACAGCGTGAAGCCTCATTTACACTGAGTATGGAATAGATGAGGACCGGAATCTGTGTGGCATCTGGATGGATGGCCATTTACACCGGCTGGGAATCGTGTGCAGAGGTTCACGTGAGAACAGCACCGTGTGCAGAGGAGCTGGTAATCAAAAGCCTCTCGTACTATCACACACTGAAGCGATATCCCTGTCATTAATAATAACAGAAGAAGACGAACAGAATGTAGCAACACGGGTTTTATTTTGAAGTTAACTGATGCACCTCGCTGGCACACGGCTCACTTCCTGTCTGTCATTTCTTCAACTTCGTGAGGATTTGCATGCAGCGTCCAGAAAAAACAGAAACCAATGCGAAAAGATTCTGTAGCTCCGCGTCCAGATCTGCTTCACTGCACAGCCGGTGTGAATGCTCTGATTGGACTCAGTGATTTTCGGTCTTTGCAGAAAGTTTAATCTGCATCCGTTCTGCACTCCGTGTAAACGAGGCTTGAGTTCTACAAGGCATTGATGTTCTTTGGAGCCTCCAGCAGACTTTGGCCTTTGTTCAACAGCTCATCAAGCTCTGAAGAAGCCTGTTAATCACCTGCTGATCAAGACCAGGTGTGTGGGAGCAGAGCCACCTCTCGAACCTGCTGGATGGTGGCTCTGGAGGACCAAGGTTGGACACCACTACCTTAGATCGGGTTTAGGCTGAAACAGCAGAAACACTGAATCAAAACTGATTTGACTCACAGGTTTTATTTTTAGTTTCACCCAGCTGATCAGTCCAGCTCACTCATGTCTTCTGCCTCCTCTGAGAGGAGCAGAAACAACTATGATTATTATTATTATCATGTATTTCTCTGGTGGACCATCCCTCCTGGTTTTGTTCTACCAACAGCCATAAAGAACTTTAAACTAGAACCTCCAGTGTCTGCTGTGCAACAATCTGCTAGCCAGAACCCATTCTGGACTCTAAATCCAGGTTTCTGGTGAGGTCTGGTCCAGTCCAGATGCCTGAGTCAATCCCACCTTAACCTGGCCAACCTTCTGGTTTGGTAAATGGTAAATGGCCTGTATTTGTATAGCGCCTTCGGGTTCTACAACCCCCCAAGGCGCTTCACAACACAGTCATCCACCCATTCACACACAAATTCACACGCTCCACAGACCAGCTCGGTGGCCTAGTGGTATGAGTGTCCACCCCGGGACTGAGAGATCGGGGTTCAAATCCCGGTCGGGTCATACCAAAGACTTTGAAAAAATGGGACCCAATGCCTCCTCGCTTGACACTCAGCACTAAGGGGTTAGATTCGGGAATCAAACCACCAAATAGTTCCCGAGCGCAGCCGTGTCTGCAGCTCACCGCTCCCCTAGGGGATGGGTCAAATGCGGAGGACAATTTTCACCACACACCAGTGTGTGTGACAACTGATGGCTTTAATCTTTAATCTTAAACGCTGGTGGGGATGAGCTACATCGTAGCTACAGCTGCCCTGGGGCGCACTGACAGAGGCGAGGCTGCCAAGCACTGGCGCCACCAGTCCCTCCAACCACCACCAGCAGGTAAGATGGGTTAAGTGTCTTGCCCAAGGACACAACGACAGTGAAAGACTGAGCAGGACGCGAACCTGCGACCTTCCAGTTGCAACGCAGCCACTTAACTTAAATACTGAAGTAATTCTGCTAATGAGTGGAACACGCCAGCTGATTGGCTACTGGAAGGTTTCAGTGGCTTCAGATGGATCTATGGTGTTGGTTTCCATTTTTACGGTTTTACTTTTCTTTCAACATCCTGAAGTCCAGATATTTCACATCTGCTCTCAAACATCCAACCTGTTCTGAAGCTTCATCAGAAATGAATCTCTGTTTCTGTTTTTGTCGACAGTAAAAATCAATAATCGGTGTTGATCAGCAAGTGTTTCTGATCAACTTCTTTCTAGAAAAGGTTAAAAAGAAGAAGTTACACAAACACGCGTTGGGAGTGGTCACACCATCTCCAGTTTCCTGAAGACTCACACACACACACACACACACACACACACACACACACACACACACACACACACACACACAAGATATTGATGCATGGAAACGATCGATCCCCTAACTGG
>SSNS01001040.1:0-42367 GCA_006937985.1 Aphyosemion australe
GTCTCAAGTAAAAAAAGTAGCGTCAAATGTTTGTAAATGTTTAAAATAATCAAAAAAGGAAGAATAGCATATTCCAAAGCATTGGAAACAAAATGTCCCCACAATGCCACAAAGGTAAGGTGTGTGTTCTGTGTGTGTTGTGTGTTTCTGCAGTACCACAACCCACCACTAGGGGGCGATACTGAGTTACCTAAAATACACACACTTAAGCACACTAAGTTGGGTTTTGTGAATTTTGGGGACCACCTCGAAAATTTGACAGAGCATCCAACTGAACTTGTTTTCACTGAATCTAATGCTAACTTTGTGGGGACCAGCATTTTGGTCCCCACAAAGTTTTTGGTCCCCACACCGTGAGTGGGCTGTCAGGTGTTGGTCCCCTCTATGTAGCAAAGACAAACACACGCACACACACACACACACACACACACACACACACACACACACACACATATGAATATAAGCCTTGTCTAAATAGCTTGTAAAATCAGTTATTTTTCTATTTCAGAGAATGTCACATCAAGCAATGGACAGAATGTGGATACTGATGTGGACAACAGCCATGCCGAGACCTCTGAAACACAGGACACTATGAAATCCCCACTAATCTCTTGCAAGTCACCCAAGAAAAGTAAAAGTAAGTTATCCATTACCCACTCCCACCCCTGGAATTTACCTTAAAGGTATAGCGGATGTTCTTTTCTTCCGGGTGGATCATCTAAACCAGTGTTCCCCAACCCTGGTCCTCAGGGCCCACTGTCCTGCATGTTTTCCATGTCTCTGCTTCGACACACCTGATCTGCATTGCCTCCTCAGGAGGACTTCAAGTGCTGCAGAAGCCTGTTAATCACTCATTCATTTGAGTCAGGTGTGTGGCAGCAGGGAAACACTATTGTTTGAAAGGGCAACATGGAAAACATGCAGGGCACTGGGCCCTGAGAACCAGGGTTGGGGAACACTGATCTAAACCATTGCTCTGCATAACTGTCACAGGGCTGCCAACTTTAGAAGTTTTCCATGCGTGAGACGGGGGTGGGTGGGGCTCGTCTCGCCTCCCTCCGCTTGTGCCACTGTGCCCCTGAGGACTCGCTGATGAAAGCGGTGGTCTGCTTAAGGACTGTCAACAATTTCTAGTTATTTGAGTTGAGTTAATTGATTAAATTATTCAAAATCAATTCTCAGTTGTGTTTCTAAACTACACCGAGACACATCAGTTTGAAATGTATTTCATACAATCTGATCTTTTTATATAAGTAATTTAATGAAAAATAATTTGCTTTTTCAATAGCTGCAGATAAATTGATCAAAATACTCGAACCCAATTTCCAATGGTGTTACTAAGCTAGACCAATGAGACACAGCAGTGTCTAACACATTTCATGCAATTTGATCTTTTTTTATTAAGATTTTTATAGAAAATTAAGTTATTTTCTTCAAAAGCTTCCAGGTAAATTAACAACTAACTCAAAATTAATTCACAGTTTTGTTACTAAGCTAGATTAATGAGACACCACAGTTTTTAACATGTCTAATTGAAAGACATCATTTTTATTAATATTTTCATGGCAATTTCTGTGTATTGCTTCAATAGCATCCAGGTTTTGTGATTAAATGACTCAAAATCAATTGTCAGTTGTTATTTAATTAGACCAATGAGACAACAGTTTTTAACAAATTTATTTATTTAACCTTTTTTTAACCAGATGAGTCGATTGAGAACTCATTCTCATTTACAACGACGATCTGGCCAAGAGGCAGCAGCAACAGACGCATAGTTAGCTTTACACAAACTGTTAGGGATTTTGTCAATTACCCTAACCGGAACTGAGGAGATAAGAGAGAGACAATGAACCACACATAGAAACCCTTTGCAAAAGGTGACAGACCAACTCAGGACAGAGTACAGTCTGCCCCGAGCGGCTGCCAGCACAGTTTTTTTAAAGTGTGAGATAAGGTAGTGGGTGTGTTTAGATGATGTGTGTGTGTGAGATACAGAATGAAATAGAGAAGCAATACAGGACATAGAAATTCTATAACATAATCCCTCCTGTTGTATGGCATTCATACACAACATGCATAAGCTTTCTGCGCTAAGCAAGTCATGTAAAATAAGCGACAACAGTAGAATCAAAATAATAAACCTTGGTACCGAATGCGAAATCAGTAGAAGCAATCACATGATGGGAAATTACAGAATGTGAAACTGCAGCTGTGCTGCAGTCAGTGATCAATACCACAACACGAAGAACCAGGGCAGCAGTAGCTCAGGAGGTAGAGCGGGTTGTCCAGTAATCGGAAGGTTGCAGGTTCAATCCCGGCTCCGGCCACAGAATGCTGCTGTGTGTCCTTGGGCAAGACACTTAACCCGCCTTGCCTGCTGGTGGTGGTCGGAGGGACTGGTGGCGCCAGTGCTCGGCAGCCTCGCCTCTGTCAGTGCGCCCCAGGGCAGCTGTGGCTACATCGTAGCGCATCCCCACCAGCGTGTGAATGTGTGTGTGAATGGGTGGATGACTGATTGTGTTGTGAAGCGCCTTGGGGGGTTGTAGAACCCTAAGAAGGCGCTATACAAATACAGGCCATTTACCATTTACCAACTTCATCCCAAGCATCATTCCAGGAAAAACGTAGAGTAAAAATCATCATTTACAGATGGGAAACCGGAATACCGGTCAAATCAGATATATCAAAATCATTTGGAGCAGCAGGTGCGTGAGTCAGAATAGTGAACAAGCGAAACATTAATCATATAGGCGACACAAAAACAAGATACATGGTACAATGCAGCATGAAAACATAGCAAGAAAAACAAAAAAAATAATGACAGGAATCAAATATCGTAGCAATAAATTGTAATAATTATTGTAATAATGTGTACCAGGAACCAGAATTCATCCATTCCCAGAAGGCGAATCCTCTTGGAACACTGAGCTCATCAGCTTTCATTTGAGATGTGTGTAAGGGTGGCATTGATGTTGCCGGCTGTGTCAGGTAAAAAGGCGCAACAACTGAACCCAAGAGCGTGACCTATGACATGGCAAAGGCCCCCTTCCGAGGCCAACAGACGGTCAAGCGCGAGATGGTGTTGCATTAACATGTTCCTGGTTGCTACCATGAAAGGTGGAAAACCTGAAAAACCATGGGAAGTTAGTGCAGTCAAGTTACGTAGCTGAATGTGCGGTCTATCTATGTGGTGTGAGTGAACCTGTGGGGTTTGCAAAAACGTCAGTGCTATTGATTCTTAACAAATTGTCATGCCATGATGAACACTGTGTCAGGGCAGAAGTGTCTGTGCACAACCAAGGATCATTTGAGACAGTGGAGTGTTGTGGATGAGCTAAGCCATACAGAATACAAAAAACATCAACTGAACTTAACGCTTCAGGCCATAGAAGTGATGACTCTTTGAGGGAGTGTGGTATCAGCGAGCAGACGTAGCATGACTCGTTGACTTGTGACTTGTGCTGCTCGGACGATGGCAGCGACCAATGCAAACCAGGAGTTCCCTCCCAGCAGCGGTGTGTCCAGACGAAGTCCCTCCCTCCCATGAACCGTGAAACCAGGGTGCAGTTTGGGTGTGTGAGTCCAGAAATTCCATCCCAATCTGGAGTCTCTCTTCCATCTTGTCTTCCTGTGATGTCCAGATGGGTCCGCGAGTGCAGGCGGCGGTCCATCACGTCGGTCTGTGGGCAGGGAGGAGCCCCGTCCCACAATTGGTGCAGATCCAAACTCCATTCCATCTCCAGTGCCCCAGGCAGCTGGTGCTGTTCCAAACCGTCTGTCAGGTGCCGAGAGGCGGGCCATAGAAGAGGCCATATTCATGTAACCCATCATCATCATCATCAGAGTGAGGCATCCCGTATGCCTGTAGCGGACGACCATCTTCACCAGGTTTGAGACGCTCGTGACCTGTTGTCATAAGCCCCTTTGAAGCCTGGACTTCGTTGCCACCCTAATGGCGGTTAGGTGACTTTGATGAGTTTACAATGAGATCCAAGATGGCCTCTCAGCAACTTCCACAGCTGTGGGGGGAGCAGGACTTGATACGGACCGTCCCAACACGGAGAAATCCAGTTGTCTCATTTAAGCACTTTGATTAGGACCCAATTTCCTGGTTTCACGACCTGTGTGGGCGAAAAAGCACAAGAAGGCTCTGCGAGATCATTGTATATTTTGACATGTTTCCTCAGAAAACACCTTAATCATCCAGTCTGTTTCAGAGCATCTAGTCATCACCTCATACACAAAATGTGTTCCATTGTCCAACCTGATAACAGAAGGTAATCCATAAGTAGGGAAAAAATGGTTACATAACACCTTTGCCACTGTCAAAGTGTCACAATTCTTTGTAGGGTTAAATGCTGGCCTTTGGGATAATGTATTTATCACCACAAGGGAACATTTCACTCCATGCCTCTGTGACAATTCAAGAAATCCATGTGTATGGTGTGAAATTGGTATTCTCATACAAATCAAACATTTCCGATAATAGTCTTTAGCAAAAGAAGAAAAGTTTACAGTGTGGAAAGACGTGTTTATCAACTATCAACCGTCAAGCAGGATCTCATGTGTCAGGGTCTCAGAGCAGTAAAATGTAGTCTCCGGCAGAGGGAGCCCTTGAGCTGCAAGCTTTGCACTCCGGACAGCAAAAGAGTTTCCCCTGGAGACATCTGTCTGGTGAGCCTGACAGTCGCACAAGGCCAGGTGTTTCGGGAGCTGGACCGCTTCCAGCAGCCCCAACAGTTTCGAAGCGTGCGTTAGCTGCTTGCCACGGGGCGTTCCCACACTGCGATTCTGCCATAGTTCAAAGGTGTGCAAACAGAGAAATTCATCAACTTAAGCATTTTAGATTCAGAGACCGATATCCCAAAACAAGAATCTTTCTGCACCAATTTTGTCTACCAGAAAATAGTCCATTTGTATAAATAAATAAATTTCTAAGAAATTTGTTTCCACGGAGGGAGCTGCATTGAGTCTGGACGACGTCCTTGGTACCAGCCATTGTATAACTGCTCTGTACCAAGACGTCGAGGCAAAATAATAAACAGGCCTGAATAAAACAGCTGCTCAACCTTGGAGCAGCCTAAACTGTCTACATAGAATAAATATAAATTTGCAGAGACAAATAACCCTGAGATTTAACTATTGACCATTAAATGCTCTGATACAAAAAGAAACGTGACTGTGTGACTGAAACATTTTTAAAGTGAAATCATGTAGGCCTTGGAATGTGCGTGTGTGTGTGTGTGCGAGCCAGTGGTCACTGACATTTGTGATTTTATGACGTGGTGTGGTTAACTGGACATGTTCGAGGTCTTCTGGCTGTGGTTGGATGTTTTTGGGACTGTTTGAAGGCCTCGTGAAAGATTTGTGGGGTTTACTCGGACGAATGCGATAAAGATTATAAAATTACAGTATCCATTGTTTCTATATTCCCCAGCTAAACAACTGTAATTTTTCCTTCCTTTACTCTGGAAGACTGTGTGAATTCTGCCACACAAAGCTTTGTTAACTTGAAGGGGAATGTTTTCTTTTTTCACCCCTCCCAGCTCCTCACACACGTCAGCTGACCGGGCCTCATCGTCCTTGGGCCAGACAAACATGGTTCTGTTTCATCTATCTTTCCCAGTCATATATCATACTGACTGTCTTGTCAAATTAAAATCAGTATCCCGTTGGTAACTTCAGCTATGAATGTTTTCACCCTTTAATCGACTTAATGTCATTCAAAATAAAACAAATAAAACATCTAACCCATAAGATGCACATAACAAAAAAACTCAACTTTGAATGAAAAGGAGCAGAATGAAGAAAACACCTTATAATTTCTGCCCCTTTTTCCAGAAAAAAAAATGATCTCCACAGTTTCCATTTGTCAGACACATATACAGATTAATTTTTAAGTATTTCCTATTCTTATTTCCAGAGCGATCATGACCATTGGCTTAATGTAACATTTTCATAATTACTTGGTACACTTAATTTTGTACATTTTCTGAATACATTAAATGACAGTGATTTTTTAATTTCCCTTTTAAGGTTATTCCAAAAATTTAACACCATTTACAGACATACTCCATTCCTTAATTGTAGTTCTAATTCTAGGTTTTGTAACATATCAGTTTCTTTCAGCATATAATCACTAGTTCTCTTTACAAATATCCTCTGAACGTTTGTTGGCAGAGTACTTAAGTTGGTTTTATACATAGCTGTAAGATTTTCCAGTCTTTTAAATCATGAAATTTCAGTCATTTATATTTGATGAACAACGGGTTTGATGGATCTCTACAGCCACTATAGTTGATGATTCTCAAAGCTATTTTCTGTAAAATAAATAAGGGTTGTGTATAGCTTTTTGTATGTTGCTCCCCAGATTTCTACACAAAAAGTCAAGTATGGAACACTCAGGGAATTGTACAATGCCAACAAACCAGAATTAGTCAGTAAGAACTTGACTTTATGTAATTCTCCTAAGGATTTGGCAATTTTATCTTTTATGTAACTAATATGTGATTTCCAGGTCAAGTCTTCGTCAATAAACACTCCAAGAACTCTTGTGTCTTTTACCCTTGTGATTTCAGTCCCATCTATTTCCAATGACACATCACTGTTGTGTATATCTTTAACAGTATGAAATGTGTTATATTAAGATTCAGTGTCAACCTAATTAAATCAGACCAGTTTTTTAAACTTAATCAGTTCATTATTATTATTTTATTTTATCTACTAATAAATAAAGTGCCCCCTTGACTCCCAAGGCTCTAAGTTCGTCCCTGTGAGAAACCCTCCTGCTGCTTGGTTTCTCTCTGTCTCTCTGCCGGAGAGAAACACACACACACATAGCTCTCTCTGTGTGTGGACGTTAACCAGGTGAATTCTTAACTACACATTCAGTGTTTTCACATATTCTCCAACCAATAGGAATTTCAATGTTCAGAGGCGATAATTTAAAGTATCCAAAATGCAGTTTCGAATGTAACAGGCAGACTGCAACCTCTTCATTCCCCGGGGATTCAACCTCTTGACCACTGAAATATCCTCTAATTTTAATTGATGTTTAGGAGATCTCCACTTAATATTTTATCACAGTTTGAACTCATAGGTTGTTATTTGAAATAAGTTTCCGATTAATTTCTTCAAGTGTACCAGACCTGTTTAGACAACCATTAAAGACTATTAAACTCCGAGTCACGCATGGTAACCCTGAGAAGGAATATCTGCATTGTTTGGATTATCAATGACCTTAGAGTTATGTGAAGGGGGTAGCCTGCAGTTCCTATCTAAATGTCCTTTCTGATTGCAGTTCCAGCATGTCACTGCGCTCAGATTGTTACCCGATCGGTCTCGAAAACCATGACGAGACGCTCTACCTCTCCCCCATCCAGTAAAACATTTACTCCTGATGTTTAGATTAAATCCATGCACAATAGGAACTTATATTCTTTACTTTATTTAGAAATGAAACCCAAATTCAAGGATGTTTATCAGGGATTGTACTTCAGTTGTTTACAAATTAACAGACCTTTAACTTAAGCATGAGAGATTACATATAAATCTCAGCACCATCAGATGACCTCCAGCCATCATGGAACCACTCTGCTTATAATCTTCATTTTTTAGTATCTCAAATATGATGGAAGCCGACACAATGTGATGTCCTTCAGAGAAATTGACCTCTATCATTAGTCAAATAGATATTTCAAATCAAGGACTGCAATTAACCTTCTGTTATAAACCAAATATGTGTTTTATCAACCTAATTTTCAAATGAATTCCTAAAAACCCGGACAGTGTGACTCTGTAGATCAACTTTTTGAATTATCTGTCTCCTTGTCGTTCAAATTTAGGATTAGAACTACCGGTCTCCTGCAGTATTTTATATTACTTTATAATTACAAATTATATTTATATTATATATTTAACCATTTAACTGTTCAAAGTTTAACTAATTTCCAAAACTCCTTTATGCTGCTATTTAGGATGTGTGATTGATTGAATTGTCGTCCAATTTTGCTCATCTCCAGGGTCATCTAATTTCTTTGTGCTAAAAAGTGTTACATATATATATTCATGTAACTATTCATTACTATTCATTAATTCTTCGCTGTTTATTTATCTATTTAGTCCTTTATATTTCAATTTAATTCATTTCAGGAGTTATCAACCTAATTTAGGAATCCTTTGTGTGCGTTTGTGCTGGTAATTATGCCAAAATAATGTTTTATTATTCACCGTTCATGAGTTTGCCACTGTAGTTATTCTGCTTTGCGTGTGGGACATTTAGTTTAATGTAGATAGCACAAAATGTGAATTTGGGGCCAAATTAATAATTTGTTTTGCTTTTCATCGCTGCAGCTCAAGCAAACACACACGAACAGTCACGCCTCCAGACAGACACCACAGCCCACACGGATCAGAACCAGAACCTCAGACACAACTCCAGCACACACTCAGCAGCAACACACACTCAGGTTCCAAGCTCACTCATGAAACGCAACAGGATTAGACAAAGTTCCAGCAGGCACACCGCAAATCACACCAAGACCACCAATAACTGGTCAGTCATCCACGTAGCCACACATACCTCAGCACCAGGACAAAATGCTACTACATACCATCAGCCACACCTTAACAAAAAACATCCACACACTCAGATCATGCACTAGGAAGTAGATGGAAGTCTACCTCCTATCTGTGTGGGAACTCGTTCCACTACTATCAACCAATGAACAAACAAATAGACAGACAGACTAACAGACATACAACAGGAGGTTGCGTTTATCACGGTCAAAAACGCTCAAAAACCATCCGAACTCCCACAGTTCCCTTACCGGCGTATCTATCACAGCTGTTTAACTATTATCTGCGTTTTCTTTTTGGACTAACGCTCAAGCCCCTATCTGCGTTTTCTTTCTGGACTAACGCTCAAGCCCCTATCTGCGTTTTCTTTCTGGACTAACGCTCAAGCCCTTATCATCAACACCAGAGTTGCGTTTAATTTTTGGAAAAACGCTCAAACACCAGCCAATAGCTGCGTTTAAATAAGGCATAACGCTCAAAAGCCATAATTTAATGTCCTCTGTGTTTATATCTAGAAACAAACAAGATTGTCTCACCAGATCTCCCCAGCTCAGAAGCTTGAGTTCGCTGACCCGGTGGCTCCCTGACGACGTCAGACCCCAGGCGCCGACCTCCAGCGAAAGCAGGGCGCTGCAATGTCCGGCGGTGGCATTTGGCGTCGACAGAGAAGACCCCCAGGCTCCGCTCGAAGGACCAATTTATGTTAGGGATTTTGTCAATTACCCTAACCGGAACTGAGGAGATAAAAGAGAGACAATGAACCACACATAGAAACCATTTGCAAAGGGTGACAGACCAACTCAGGACAGAGTACAGTCTGCCCCGAGCGGCTGCCAGCACAGTTTCTTTAAAGTGTGAGATAAGGTAGTGGGTGTGTTTAGATGATGTGTGTGTGTGAGTGTGTGTGAGATACAGAATGAAATAGAGAAGCAATACAGGACATAGAAATTCTATAACACAAACGGATAAGATAAAAAACAGATAAGATAAAAAAAATACAAGATACAAATTAGATTAAGCAGCTAGATATAAAGACAAAGGACTGTTCTCATATAATATGTAGAAGCCGTCAAAACAGACTTAAAACAATCTATAAGTACTCAGAAGCAGGCACATTGATCAGAAACTATTGATTGTAATGAATTATTGAAGGTAGATAATGGAACGTAGGTAGTGAGCTTTAGTGATTTTTGCAGTTCATTCCAGTCATTGGGAGCAGCAAACTGGAATGAGGAGCGGCCAAAGGAGGTGCGAGCTTTGGGAATAACCATAGAGATTAGGTTACTGAAACGTAAATTGCGCTGGTTGTTGGAAGTGATGAGTAATGAGCGAAGATATGACGGTGTTCTACCGATGATTGTTTTGTATATAAATTGATACCAATGTAACAACCTGCAGAAATGGAGTGATGGCCAGTTAACGAGTGAGTACAGATCACAATGATGAGTAGTGAAAGGGGCACCAGTGACCAAACAGATTGCTGAGTGATAAATGACATCGAGTTTATGAAGGTTTTTTTTTTCAATTTCATTGAGTCTTTTTTTTCACATAGAAAAGAGCTGAATTACCTTCTTTTTATTGACGTTTTGACCAACATTGTAGTCACCCTCATCTGCGGATGACTACAGTGGTGGTCAAAACGTCAGTAAAAAGAAAGTAATAGGTCAACAACTCTTTTCTGTGTTTAAAGAAGAACCAAAAGATGCAATCAGATGTTCATTGAGTCAGTTATTTTCAAATAACTTATCTTCAATAGCTTCGAACAATGACCCCAAATCAATTCCCAGTCTATTCCTCCCGGTCCAAAGGAATCCTGTTCGAAAGAGGGATTTGTGTCTTTATTGCTTGGTAGTTCCAAGCTGCCACCTCTGGGAACTGGTTTTGAGTATTTTTAAATCAATTTACCTAGAAGCTTTTGAAGAAAAAAAAAAAATATATATATATATATATATATATATATATATATATATATATATATATATATATATATATATATATATATATATATATTATAAAAATCTTAATAAAAAAGATCAAATTGTATGAAATATGATAAAAACAGTTGTCTCACTGGACTTCCTTAGTAACACAATTGGGAATTGGTTTTGAGTATTTTTTTTATCAATTTACCAAGAGGATTTTGAAGGAAAATAATCTTAATTTTTATGAAAATTTTAATTAAAAAAAAGATCAGATTGTTTGAAATATGTTAAAAACTGTTATGTCTCGGTCTAATTTAGGAATAGAACTGAGAATTGATTTTGAATAACTAAGCTGGAAGCTTTTGACTTTTTGTATGTGTTCTCAAGTGACTAGAAATTGTTGACGGTCCCTAAGCGGAAAAAGAGTGTTTTCCAAGCTGTACAGCACTAAATGCTTTTATTTATTTATTTATTTTTCTAACAGTCAAAACATACATTCTTCAACTACAGTTTGTGAGCAACTTTTTTATTAGGCAGCTGTGCAATTTTCAATTTTCTGGTGCTCTCTCACAAAACCTTTTTAAAGGGGACATATCAGTTTGTAAAGTTACAATATGTTTATGCTTTATAGGAAGTCTACTTCTCAGTGGCCGAGTGGGATGAGTGTTCGCCCTGAGACTGGGAGATTGTGGGTTCAAATCCACGGTCGGGTCATGCCAAAGAAAAATGGGACCCAGTGCCTCCCCGCTTGACATTCAGCATTAAGGGGATGGATTGGGGGGTTAAACCACCAATTGGTTCTCGAGCTCAGCTTCTGCTGCAGCTCACTGCTCCCCATGAGGATGGGTCAAATGCAGAGATGTAATTTCACCAGGGCGTGATGATGACTTTAACTTGACTACAAATGTTCGTCTCACCAAATTGACGTCATCAAACCAGACACAGAGAAAAAATTTGTTTAGCAAGCTTCACACCCTTCTTCCAGTATGAAAAAAGTAGCATTAAACGTGGAGAAAACCACTGTAAATCTGGCCATTTGGTAAGTAGCAGCTACGCGGAGGAAGAAGAGATTCTGCTGTGACATCATAATATGTGACATCTGATTTGTAGTCATTTTATTTACAAATTTTAACAAGCTAATAAATCTTAACTTGCATGAGAGACATAGTCAAAAAACACATCATTACTTTTAATTTAAATTGAAGTACAACATATGTGTGATTCAAGGCGTAAAGCAGAGTGGATTAGAAAGTATCTTTATAGCCCCATTGACTTTCATTGATTTGTTCCGGGGACCCATGAGCCAACCAAAAGAGGACAGTAAAGCCGTATTTCCAACAGCACTACTTGGCCTAAAACAGAGCAGTAAAGTGTGGGTTAACTCAGCTCACCTCACAGTATAGATGGTTTTCCCTGCCAGCTCTATGACAAAAAGTGGGTGCACCCCTCATAGCATGCATTGGGGAGCTGTGTTAACCCATGCTATACTGAGCTGTTTTAGGCTGAGAAGTACTGTTGGAAAACGCTTATTATGGTGCGTTCACACCGGCCATAAAGTATGCGTCGCCAGCGTCAAGTTTCAATGTTAAGTCTATGGTAAGGCGCTTCAGAGCTGCGTCCCTGTGTCGCTTTGTGAGCGTTGGTCGCGTCAAAGCTTGATACTTTTCACGCTTTTCAAGCTTCAACACAAACGTCAAAGCGAGCAACGTTAGCAACGCAAACGTCAAAGCAAGTTCAGCTAGCTGAACTTTCTGCGTCGCTTTACAAGCGTCAACCAATCAGAGCGCCAGTTGATACATCACAGTAGAGCGAGGGAAGAAGACAAATTCATTCAGCAATGGAGGAGAAACTGATCATCGCCGTTTGCAACTATCGGGAACTGTATGACCCGTCTTGCTACGCTTACCGAGATTGGAATAGAAATGACCTTGCTTGGAGGAAGATTGCTAGAGAACTCGGCGTGTCGGGTGAGTGTTTTTTCAACGTTTATGCCTACATTGTCTCGATAGGATCCGCCATTGTTACAAACATCTGGCAACAGAGAGCCGCGCACGCGCTCTTTCCTCCCTTCCCCTCCCCGTGGGGCCGACGCAACCATCAAAGCAAGCTGCGCCAACGCAAGCTGCGTCAATGTCAAAAATATATAGGCGTCAAAAACGGCATGAAGTATGCGTTGTTTGACGCATACGTCAAGGCCGGTGTGAACGCACCATTACAGATAAATATTTAAATTAAGTAACACAGATCCAGCCAATCGCAGCTTTTTCCTGTAAGGGTGTGACGTTCTTTCGTGCCACTCAAATGCTGATTATGGCCATTCACATGTCAATTGTCCTACACCCCACCCCCGCCCCTCCGCCACAGACCCCCCCCCCCGGTTTGTTTCCTGGAGTTCCTGGCAAGAACAACGGGAACACCACAGACTGAGAATTGTGTTTAATTGCTGGGAACTGAGAAGATCCGCGGGATATCACAGGTGTTTACATACCCGGAAATCTAGTTTTTCTTGCAGTGAGATTGGAGTAGGGCTGGGCGATATGGCAAAAATAGAATATCACGATTTTTCAATTATTTTATCACGATTTCGATTTTATCACGATTTGTTTTTACCAGCATAACTTTAATTGCATATTGAAGAAGTGAAACATTGAATAAACATATTTATTCAAATTAGGGAAAATCAACACAGTGCTAACACACTTATATTGTAAACTCACACCAGAGATGATAGAAGTCCTGAGAGAAACAATTACAAGTCAAAGTATTTCTCGTTTTTCAAATAACTTAAAAAGTAAATAAAAATCTTAAACGTATTTAAAGTGCAAATAAGTAAATTGCAAACGTATTGTGCAAACATTAACTTGTCCAAAATGCTGATGAACTTAACAGGCACACATAAAGTTTTGTAATAAAAAGGTAACAGAGTTAACAATGCAATGTAACAACACAAAGTAAGACAATGAAGATAGAGTGTTGTGTAAGCAGTTCTAACACTGCAGTAATATTGTGAAGAAAGTTATTCTTCATCCATCCAAACAAAACTAAAACAAGACTCACAGGTTTTTTGCCAGGAAGATGAGTTTGTCCACCTTGTTTGGTTTGAGGGCTGCTCTTTGGCATGTGACAATATTGCCACCACTAAACACTCGCTCAGAGGGAGAACTTGTTGCAGGAATGCAAAGATATTTCTGAGCAAGCTGACTCACTTTTGGAAAAAAGACCTCATGGGCCTTCCACCATTCAAGTGGATCCATTTCACTATCCACATTGGGTGTGGACAAGTAGGACTGCAGTTCCTTTTCAATCAGCTCTCTCAATGGGGGTTCTTCAGCGGATGTTGAGGGAATTGCTGCAGTTTTGAAAAAGCAGGCCAAAGACTTTCTTGCTTTCTTTGCTGGCTGTGGTTCAGTGCTTTGGCTTTGTGGTGTGGAGGAGGTACAGGACACTGGGTGCTCTGATTCAGGTGTCAGAAGAGACTCCAGCTCAGTCACAGCTCTGCTCAGCCTCTGCTCTTTTTCTGTGGTGTTAACGTACTGGGTTTTAAATCTGGGATCGACAAGAGATGCCATGTCTAACAGAGCATTAGTGGCAGGATCCTGGTACTTTTCTGTGAGGTAGTTGTCAATGGATGTTTTTATTTGTGCAGTCAGCTCTGTGTCATCATCCTCTGGTTTCAGAAGATTGTTATGTAGTAGATGCAGGACAGGCTTCACATAGGAGACACTCACGTAATCACCCAGAGAGTGCATCAGTGAAGTCTCGGAGTGGTCCTAGGGCTTTTTTAACCGAGTCCATGACATCAAGGTCTTGCCAGGTGGGAGCCACCAGCTCCGGTGGCCTAGTGGTAGAGTGCCCGCCCCGGGACAGGGAGATCAGGGTTCGATTCCCGGTCGAGTCATACCAAAGACTTTCAAAAAATGGGACCCAATGCCTCCTCGCTTGACACTCAGCACTAAGGGATTGGATTGGGGGGTTAAACCACCAAATGGTTCCCGAGCGTGGCCACAGCTGCAGCTCACCGCTCCCCACGGGGATGGGTCAAATGCGGAGATGTAATTTCACCCGTGTGTGATGAATACTTGGGACTTTAACTTTTGTTTTCTTGTCAGACTTGAGGATGTGAGAGATGGCCTTTTCTTGCTGAAGCATCCTCTCAATCATCGCCAATCTGGAACCCCATCGAGTTGGTGATTCCGTTTTCAGCTTCAGCTGGGGTAGATTCATGCTTGCTTGGGCATCCGTGAGAGCTCGTTTCTTTTTCCAACTAAAAGAAAATGTGCTGACCACTTTCTTGTAAACTGAGGTTGCTCTTTCAATCCGGGGATCTCTGGAACCATTTTCTGAAACAAATAATAAAAAAAAAGAATTAAACATGTTCAGGCAACTATTTGCAAACAGTTTATAAAACAAATGTTAAGTTTATGTTTACACATTTACACCTTAAAATATGAAATAACAGATTTAAAATTGTGGAACCATTTTCTGAAACAAATAATTAAAAAATAAATTAAACATGTTCAGGCAAATATATGCAAACATTTTATAGCACAAATGTTAAGTTTATGTTTACACAATTACGCCCTAAAAATAAGAAATAAAAGATTTAAAATTGTGATTATTTACTAATAAAATCACCGATGGCAAAATGTAATCTGTGGCCAAAGCATGGCAGTCATGTCCAGTCATTCGGATCCAGGCCCTTCACCATGTTAGATCCACTGTTGTCATTGAGGTCATTTTTTCCTCTTTAAGGTCCCATACTTCAAGAGTCTCTTTCAGTCCCGCTGCGATGTGCTCTCCTGTGTGGTCCTGCGGAAAGTAGGTTGTTTGGAGTGTTGCACTATGTAGCTCCCAGTTGTTCACGTAATGCATAGTTACGCTCAAATACGGCTCAGATGTGCGGCTGGACCAGAGATTGCTTGTGGTAGCAAAAAAATTCACATTCTTAATATTTTCTGCAACTCTCTCTTTGCATTCAGCGTACATGCGTGGAATGGCGGTGTTCGAAAAATACTTGCGGCCGGGCAACTCATAGCGCGGATCCAATATTTTTATCATTTTCTTAAATCCCTCTCCTTCTACTGTTCGCACAGGACACAAATCTTTAACCAAGTGGTACGTCACTGCATCTGTCACGCTGGTCCATCGTTTGCTGTCTCTGTCGTAGAGAGTGAGTTTTGTGAATGTTTCTGCTAGCGTCTGCTGCCTGGAAGAAGCACTGGCCACCGCCGCTGCTGCAGCCGCAGGCTTTTTAGCTTTAGCTGCCAGCTGGCTCTCATTGTATTGTTTGGGATGCCTTCTTTTCAAGTGATTAAACAAGTTCGTGGTGTTGCCATCACTTGCCTTGACGCTCTCCTTGCAAACTTTGCAAATTACGTTTCTTTGCTCTTTGTTGTCGGGTGAAAAGCCAAACCAGTTCCATATAATAGACGAGGCGTTTCTCTTCGGAACGAAAACCTCGTTATCGCTCTCAGCCGCGGGCACGGCCGATGCAATGCTTCTTCATACAGGTTGTAAACAGGGTTGTAAACAAGCGGGCGCGTCACGTGCTATGGCTATCACCACCATGAATCACTCTAATTGGTTAAGGTCAAAGGCATGTCATTCGCCAATAAGTAGAGGTTTCCTAAGGGAAGTTCCCTTTTCATACAGAGGCAGAATACAGCAGCAGAACTATGAATCGTGATAAAACGGTCTCTCAAAAATGACAGACCGTCAGATGTGTAGATCGTAAAACGGTCTAAAATCGTCATATCGCCCAGCCCTAGATTGGAGTCCTTTTGTGCGACTTGGTTCAAGCCCCTGTAGTCTACACAGAACCTTGGATCGGAACCAGGTCTGTTGACAACCACCACAGGCGCCGCCCAAGGACTAGTGGATGGTTCGATGATGCCATCTTCCAGCATTTGATCTATTTAGTCCTCAATCAATCGCTTTTTGGATGGGGAGGTGCGATATGGTGGAAGATTTATAGGCTTGGCAGTTCCAGTTTCAATAGCATGTTCAGCCATCATATGGCACTTACACACTAGCACCGGCTCGGACCGGGCGGGATTGGGTATGTTCCTTTCACATCCGGGTGGCCCGGGGATTTTTGGGGCTGAACCGTACGTGTTTTCGGCCCTCATCTGAAGGTGGTCTGCTTTTTGTCGAAACCGGGCCAACACACCCACTGCCGACTCATTGGTTGGCTCAAATTCACGCCTACCTTTAGGGGGAACCTCCGATTAGCGGATAGAATCCGCCAGCGGGGGCTTCCCCCATGCGCGCTTCATTATCACTCTGAATGCGGAGGAGTTAACAAGCCTCTGACTGAAGCTGTTTTATCTGTTTCCGTCAGCTGTTATGAGCGCAGCGCGCGTGCGCACACACACACACACACACACACACACTGACGCCACGCAGCTTTTTGTTTAATAAGGAAGAGACCGCAGAATTATCCGCGCTCCTTTGACCCACCCAGCCGTTTCTCTGTTCCTGTCTGCTGTGATGAGCGCAGCGCGCGCGCGCACACACACACACACACACACACTGACGCCACGCAGCTTTTTGTTTAATAAGGAAGAGACCGCAGAATTATCAGCGCTCCTTTGACCCACCCAGCCGTTTCTCTGTTCCTGTCTGCTGTGATGAGCGCAGCGCGCGCGCGCGCACACACACACACACACACACACACTGACGCCACGCAGCTTTTTGTTTAATAAGGAAGAGACCGCAGAATTATCAGCGCTCCTTTGACCCACCCAGCCGTTTCTCTGTTCCTGTCTGCTGTGATGAGCGCAGCGCGCGCACACACGCACACATACACACTGCTGCCACGCAGCTTTTTATTTAATAAGGAAGAGACCGCGGACTTCGCGGTGACCCACCCAGCCGTTTCTCTGTTCCCGTCTGCTGTGATGAGCGCAGACACCGGGCAGACTTCTCCGCACTCCTTTGACCCGCCCACATCACTGATATATTCGCGCCAAATTTTCGCGCGCATTTCTGAGACCGCCTATCACGTCCGCATTCCAAAGGGTGTCCTGGAAGACGTGTGTAAACAACCTGGCGGGGCCGGGGCCGACCGATCGGAGCCGACCCGGTGCTAGTGTGTAAGTGCCAATAGTATGCCCAAGGTGACCATCAAAGGAGGAGTTGTGGTGGGAGAGGAGATCAAACAGAGCTGATTTTTGCATCTCATCTAGGCTTGCCTCCTCCACCTTTGACTCTAATGAGACTGACAAAGTGTCAGCTCTCTGTTGTTTCCAGTGTCTCTTCTGAACATCCCCATGCATGTCTGGTCCCAGGACAGCATGCAGTTCATGAGCTCTAAGCAGTAGTTCCATTACAGAAGACACAGGAGAGCCATACAGGACCACTCTGTACTTTTCAAGTGAATGCTTACATATCAGATCAATACACTCTTTTTCAGGTGGCGGGCACCTTAGTTTGTTAAACTCACCCAACATATGTGCTACAAAAGTTGGGAGGGGCTCATCAGCTGCCTGGACGTGGTCAAGCATGCCTCTGAGAATTCTTTCTTGGTTGTCAGTAGGCAGAAAGACCGTTTTGAAAAGCTAGCAGAACTGCGACCATGAACTAATGTGTGAACTCAGGGCCTTAAACCACTTGCTCGGCTCTTTTGATAGAAAATGGGGCAACTCATTCAGCACCTGCAAATCAGTCAAATTCAGAGTGGTCTTGTATGTTGACACTGCCTGCAACCACAGGTCACCCTCCCCAGCAAATACTGGAGGTTCAAGTCTAGAGTGATGAAGCGCTGCAGCAATCACTCCTGTGGTATTGGTCAGCTCAGCTGAATGAGACTGTAGGAAAGAGCCACGGACGTCACTCTGAGTCCCAGGACAAGGGCATGTGTTACCAGAATGTCTCCCACTGATCGCAGGAGGCATATAAGGTGTAGAGGTGGCCACAGGAGCAACAAGAGGCACATAAGGTGTTGAAGAGGGCGCAGGAGCGGTGGGAGGCTGCTGGGCAGGAGGGCCACCATGGTCACTGGGCTTTGCCCTGTCCATATGGGAGAGCAATTTCTTCTGTAATGACAATGTCGAGTGAAGGGCATCTCTAAGTTGCCTGACATAATTTTGTAAGTCCTGTACTTGTTGTTGGATGTCTGGAGTTCTCTGACACGGCAAAACAGATTGAAGTCATTGAGTCAATGTCCATGTCAGAGTCAAAATCGGAAAAGTCAGGTTCAAAAGCCATGTTATTAATATAACTACTGTGAAAAATGCAAAATACAAAACAATTTCCTTTACAGGAAAAAAAACAATACTTATAGCAAAAAGAGATGGTCTCAAGATTTAAGCACAGCTAAATTAAACTGCACAAAAGATGAGCAAAAAGACAAAATCCATCCATCCATCCATTTTCTCCCGCTTATCCGGAGTTGGGTCGCGGGGGCAGCAGCTTAAGGAGGGAAGCCCAGACCTCCCGCTCCCCAGCCACTTGGGCCAGCTCCTCCGGGGGAATCCCAAGGCGTTCCCTGGCCAGCCGAGAGACATAATCTCTCCAGCGTGTCCTGGGTCTTCCTTTGGGTCTCCTCCCGGTTGGACGTGCCCGGAAAACCTCACCAGGGAGGCGTCCAGGAGGCATCCTAATCAGATGCCCGAGCCACCTCAACTGGCTCCTCTCGATGTGGAGGAGCAGCGGGTCTACTCCGAGCCCCTCCCGGATGGCCGAGCTTCTCACCCTATCTCTAAGGGAGAGTCCAGCCACCCTGCGAAGAAAACTCATTTCGGCCGCTTCGACAGACCGGTACAACGCCCGCATCACTGCAGACACAGCACCAATCCGCCTATCGATCTCACGCGCCACCCTTCCCTCACCCGTGAACAAGACCCCGAGATACTTAAAATCCTCCACTTGGGGCAGGACCTCGTCCCTGACCTGGAGAAGGCATTCTACCCTTTTCCGACTCAAGACCATGGTCTTGGATTTAGAGGAGCTGATTCTCATCCCAGCTGCTTCACACCCGGCTGCGAACTGCTCCAGCGAAAGCCGGAGATCACGTTCTGACGAAGCCAACAGGACCACATCATCTGCAAAAAGCAGAGACCTGATCCTTAGGCCACCAAAACGGATCCCCTCACCACCTTGGCTGCACCTAGAAATCCTGTCCATAAAAGTTATGAACAGAATCGGTGACAAAGGGCAGCCTTGGCGGAGTCCAACTCTCACCGGAAACGAGCCCGACTTACTGCCGGCAATGCGGACCAAGCTCTGACACTGGTCGTACAGGGACCTAACAGCCCGTATCAAGGGGCCTGGTACCCCATACTCCCAGAGTACCCCCCACAGGGCCCCCCGAGGGACGCGGTCGAACGCCTTCTCCAAATCCACAAAACACATGTAGATTGGTTGGGCGAACTCCCACGCACCCTCCAGGACCCCCCCAAGGGTATAGAGCTGGTCCAGTGTTCCACGGCCAGGACGAAAACCACATTGCTCCTCCTGAATCCGAGGTTCGACTATCCGACGGACCCTCCTCTCCAGAACCCCTGAATAGACCTTACCAGGGAGGCTCAGGAGTGTGATCCCCCTGTAGTTGGAACACACCCTGCGGTCCCCCTTTTTAAATAGGGGGACCACCACCCCGGTCTGCCAGTCCAGTGGAACTGCCCCCGATGTCCACGCGATATTGCAGAGCCGCGTCAACCAACACAGCCCCACAACATCCAGAGCCTTAAGGAAATCCGGGCGGATCTCATCCACCCCCGGAGCCTTTCCACTGGGGAGTTTTTTGACCACCTCAGTGACCTCGGCTCCAGAGATTGGAGAGGCCAACCCAAAGTCCCCAGACTCTGCTTCCACACTGGAAGATGTGCCGGTGGGATTGAGGAGGTCTTCGAAGTACTTGGCCCACCGATTCACAACGTCCCAAGTCGAGGTCAGCAGCACACCCTCCCCACTGTAAACAGTGTTGGTAGTGCACTGCTTTCCCCTCCTGAGGCGCCGGATGGTGGACCAGAATCTCCTCGAAGCCGTATGGAAGTCTTGTTCTATGGTCTCATAGTTTTCACAATTAGTTGAATTGTGAATTTAGCGTGATATGCTGAAATTTGAAACTTATAGTTGAAGATGCTGAGTAGCTGAACTGAAATAAGCATATGGACAGTTTAGCTTAATTGTAAAAATAAACTGAAAAGATTTAATGATTTAAGAGCAAAATATCACTAACAAGTGTAATAAAGCCACATAAGTAAGTGGAGAAAAGAGAAAAAAATTCTAAACATCAGAAAACTGAAGTCTCAGTACACAGTTTAAAAAACTGGACAGCTGAAATGTTTAAACAGCTGGTATTTACATTTTCACAATTAGCTGAACTGAATTTAGCAGCTGAAACTGATAGATGAACATGCATTAGAACTGAAGTGAAGTTGAAATGAGTTCAGTTGTTCAGTTAGCAGAATGAGATCAAAAATAAACTCTTAGAAAGAGCAGAAAATGAACTTTGAAGTTTCAAAACTCTCTCAGCCAATCAAAGACCAGGGATGGTGGATGACTGGTTTCCTGAGACCAAGCCGATCTATTTGGTGTATAACGTGTCTGGGTGCATAATTCTGTTAACCCAGAATAAGCTTGAACTCTCTGAGCCAATCAGAGAGCAGAGATGGTGGACAGCTGGTTTCCTAAGACCAAGCCGATCGATTTGATGTATAACATGTCTGGGTGCGTATTTCTGTTAACCAAGAAGAAGCTTGAATTCTCTCAGAAAGCAGGGATGGGGGGTGGAGGGGGGCATTGGGTTCCTTAGACCAGGGGTTCCCAAAATGTTTTCTTTGAGGACCCCCTTTCCGGATTCTTCTTCCGGCACTCGGAGAGCACAGACGCCTTTTCTCTTCTCTACCTTATCTTTTGCCAAGGCTCTTGTCCTGTCTGTCTATCAGGGCATTTTTCTGCATTCCTCCTGAAAACTCAATTTTATATTAAATCATGAATTTGGCAAGCTGGACATTCAACAGGATTGACAAGATTTTTTCAACAATGAGAATGGAGCAGGGGGATCCATCCTGACCACTCAGACTCAGACGTTGCTCGAGGTGATTCGCAAGCTAGAGGTTCTAGCTGCGATCCCGGCGTTAGCGCGCAAAATGGATGTGATCTTGGAGAAGGTTCTGCACGGTATGGCTAATTTAAACCCAATTATTGGATTCACTGAGGGACTGAAGTCCAGCTAAAAACTGCAAGGCTGAGAGAAGATTATAACTTTCCTTATCTGAATCTGGCGCCCTTGCAGCCTTGAGCTGCGAAGATCCACCCCCACAGAAGGAATACAGACAGATGCTGTGAACCCCGCCCTACCCCCCTGCCTTTGGAACTGTGGCCTGGCCTGCCAAGGACACCGTACTGAAGGAGTCAATGTGCTCTGCGTACCCTCTATCTCCCTCCCACCTCTGAACATCAGGAATCGAGAACGCACACTGAGGCTGCGCTCTCTCTCCCTGGAGCGAGGAGGTTCCCAGCCCCGCCCTGCCTACCTCTTGGAGACCCATGTCTGTCTATATATGTTGCCCCCCTCCCCTCTATCTCTCTACCTACCCCCCCTAGTTATCTGGCAGTGTTTTTATTTTTATTTTACTGTATTAATTCTTAATCTAGCTCACTGCCTGTTATATGTCATATGATATGAGTAACCATTCATTTAGTCAGTCTTAAATGTTAGCTGGTTTTACTAGTTATACTGCCTCAGTCCAGGTCACCCTACACTCTTAGTTTAAACAATCATTTGTGCACTTAGTGACTTCTGGTTGACCTTGATACCCTATCAGTACCACCACTGATCTCAGCTACATTTAGTCTCACTGAAGTTCTGTTTAGTTCTATAATAATAATTTCTTGGTCCTCATTGTCCAAGCGAAGCTCTGCTAGTCTAGATGAAGCTCTGTTAGTATTATGTTAAGAGTTTCTAGCTTTAGTTGTCCATTGTCTATTGTTTGTATGTTCTGTTTTGTAATGTCTTATTTGTTTGTAAAGCGCTGTGAGTTGCCTTCGGGTAGGAAATGCGCTATATAAATAAAACTGCCTTGCCTTGCCTTTCTCGTGTCCAAGACAAGCCAGGACCCAAACCCAACTCCTACACGCATAAACACATTAAATGTGATCATTTACAAACTTTCTACAGACATACTGAGTTATAACTTTTATATGGAGTTCTGATTATACTGTCGGGTGTGTTATTGGGATTTTATAAATGAAATTTTTACAAATAAAATCTTGCTAACCTCACAACCTCAGCAAAGACAAAATTTTGGGGACCCCCTGCAATCTTGTGGGGACCCCCTTGGGGGTCCCGACCCCCAATTTGGGAACCCCTGCCTTAGACCAAGCTGAACAATTTGATGTATAATATGTGTGGGTGTGTATGTCTGTATAGCCAGAAAAAAACTGAAAACTCTCAGCCAATCAGGGAGAGGGGGGGGGGAGGTCGAGAGCGATAGAGAGATAGAAGGAGAGAGACAATATTGATTCTGGCTTTGGCTTTGGTCAGTGTTCTGGGCCTGGTTTTAATCTAGCCCTGGTTCTGATCCATATGCTGGTTCTGGTCTGGACCTGGTTCTGGTGTTGGTTCTGATCCTGGTTCTGGTCTTAAACCAGATGCTGGTTATGATACTGGTTTGCTGAAACAAACAGACAGACTGATAGAGAAGCCACAAGTCTCCAGTAGGATTGTACTTAAAATAGCTTTTCCGTATATCAGCTGTCAGACAGTCAAAATAGCGGGAAATGTCTGAACCAATCAGAAAGCTCCATTATCACACCACTGCTCTGCTTCTGTTAGATGCAGCAGGCAGGCCCCTTAATGAGGAAGGCTTTGGATCTGTGCTTCAGATGTCCGATCAGAGGCCTCCAACTTCTCATCACCATTCGAAAAGTATAGCACCGATTTGAAAAATTCCAAAAGTGTCAGCATCAGAAGGCTTTGGTGGTGCTATATTTAATTTTTTGTGTGCCTACCTAGAATACTTGTAGGAGATATGATGAGATTATTTATACTGTCTGGAGCAGAAAATGCCTGTTATTTATGGGATTAAAATGTGGCTGAATCCTCCTTCTGACGCTTGTAACTCAAAAACCGTGACAGCTACAGCTAAAACAAAGACATCACATCGAAGCCGACAAAAAAAAAACTTCTGTTATCGAAAAAAATTACACATGAACTATAAAAGATGTGGTCGTAGCAGATTTTTCTTTAGAGAAAGTCATCGGAGACTGCAGCTGATCTGCAGCTTCAAAAGTCAAATTGGAGGCCTGGAACCTCTCATCACCATTCGAAAAGTATTTCACCAATTCGAAAAATTCCAAAACCGTCAGTGGCCGAAGGCTTCGATGGTGCTCTGTGTGAATGTTTGTGTGGCTACGTTGAATTTTGTAGGAGATATGATGAGACGATTTCAGCTCTCAGACAACAATTGAAGCACAAACTCTGAGAATCTTTTGAATGGCCGCCAATGGGAGAAAATCAGGATCACTCCTCCTTCTGAGCCTCGTAGCGCAAAAACCGTGTAAGTTACAGCAAAATCGAAGACCTACCATCGAAGCAGACAAATAAACCTACTGTTTTTGAGAAAATTACACATCTACCCCAAAAGATGTGGTCGTAGCAGAATTTAGTTTTCTGGATTGAGATCTGGAGGTCTGACTTACAGTGGGAGACAGCATGACCATATATAGGTTATCACACCTCTGTTGAATAAATGAACTGAATTGAGTGGCTGGAAGGAGAAATCTTTTAAATCTTTTCCAAACTAATTAACGCTACGACCACAATTTTGGAGTATGTCCACAAATTATAGCTCAAAACGGAGGAAAATCCGTCAGCTTTCATCCAGCGCAAGTCTCATTTCCATCGGTTCTACGGTTCTCTCAGGACACTGTCTGAAGTCGAGCAAAGTCAGTTTTCAGCCCTATTCTTTTGAATGGGGGAAGGAGGAGAAATTCCTGAACTTTTCCAAATCATACCTCAAGTTTAACTTGTGATTATAGAAAAAACGTAAAAGATATCAAGAAGCAGAGTCATTCGAGAATAGTTTAACTTGTTCTGGGTTTGTTAAAAGTTGAATGAAGTCTCTAGGTTGAAGTATGTTGAAGTAGTTAAAGTTCAAAGAGCTGAATGGATTTTGTGAAAAATTGAGCAAATTGAAGGATTTGCCATTCATTTCAATGGGCTGAAGAATCGCAGAAAAAGCTGAATATCTCGGAAACGGTTCAAGATATCAATACCAAAAGTCATTCCCGGAATGACCTGAACGAGCTGAACGGTTTGATACCAAATTTGTGTAAATAGTGTAAAGATTGTGGCACTAGTTAGATGCCAAAAAATGTACGGAAACTGAAAAATGGAGGAGGAGGAACTCAATACTTTGAATGCTTTCCAAGCATTCAAACTAATAAAGAGAAACAGGAAAACAATACTTTGAATGCTTTAACAAGCATTCAAACTAATAATAAAGAGAAACAGGAAAACAATAGTTTGAATGCTTTACAGTATTCAAACTAATTACTTTAAGTTTAAGCAGGGGATGTTTCTAGATTGCTTTTGTCCAGTCATTAATTCGCAGAACTATGCTAGTTTGCTTTCAATCCTGTTAGCTTGATTGCTGTGTGGACTGTTCGGTGTTCACGTTTAGCAGAAAGTCACTGTTTTTTTTTTTAATATGTCCGTGTGTGTGTAGTGATTTTGTCGCCTCAACAAGCTAATTAAACTACAGAAAGAAATAGTTATTTGGATGCCACGTTATGCCCGTATTACTTGAAATTATTAAGGAAGTGCAGTGCGGGACTGCACTAGATTAAACCTTAAAATGGCTCGCAGCTCGCTAAGCTTTAGCTGGGAACATACCTGTGCTGAGAGTGAACGCTGGACACCGTGTAGTGGATAGCGGACGGTTGGGCTGCGAACGGTGGGCGAGTGGAGCTGTGTTAGATGACATCTTGAAGACTTCACACTGACAAAGCTCATTTTCTCATGAACGTTTGAAGTTTTGTATTTGTTGTAATTTTAAGGAACTTTTCAATTAAATTCTTTGTTGAGATGCAACTTTTTTCCCAATAAATTTTATTCTGTCTGTTTACTCTTTTTTCCTGTCCTTGTAAGCCTGAACACTTGCTGTCATTTGTAACTGAAAGGAAACTTGTACACTGACTTGGAACATTTTTGGGTGTTTTACACATCATTTTCTGTTTGCAGAGTAACTGTTCAAGATGGAAACATGATCCTAAAGATCATCTTGGCTGATGGTACCTTTCAGAGAAACTGACACTCACCAGTGGACCCCCTGCATCTATTGAGGATCTTACTGATGATGCTCTATTGTGTGAGTGACTTAATTTCTATTTGTCACACATTTAGGCATGTTTCTTATGTAGTTTGTGCTCTGTTTTTCAGATCAATGCTGAATTTGAGAGAATTACAACGGTTGCACTACAAAGTTCCTGTCTCACCTGGATCTCCTCTCTGACACCCTGATCAAGTTGTTCCAAAAACAAGGAGGGCAGCTAGGAAGAAGGCTCAAAATGATTGTTGCACAAATACCCGATGTAAGTAAAGTGTTAGTTATTATGAACTTTTAAATGTTCTACACACACACACACACACACACACACACACACACACACACACACACACACACACACACACACACACACACACACACACACACACACACACACACTCACTCATTCAATCTACACCAGGGTTTTTCCTGGCTCAAATTGAGGCAGAGGTGGTACCGTTCTGACCATGCACCAGCACATGCATACTCTGTGCATTCAACTGCCTCACTTTTTTAAAGGCAAAATACTACTTCCTAGTGCATGATTTGAGTGTGTGGATGTTTTTTGTTAAGGTGTGGCTGATGGTATGTAGCAGCATTTTACACACAGACCCTGAGCCCACACGGATCAGAACCAGAACCTCAGACACACCTCCAGCTAGGGGTGGGAATTTATATGTTTTTATCAATATCAATGGCATTGTCGATTCTATCTATCAATCCAATTTCTTATCAATTCCCTTATCAATTCCCGAGTAGTTCAATAGGTGGCAGAAAATGTATCGCACCCAGTTTCCTGCATTATAACTGTCAGTTTATTTATGATAATCAATTGTACCTGGTATCGTTTGGAAAACTCATTCCAAATGTTCTCCTTTATGCTCCTTGTGAAGGCAGAGTCATCTTCTTGCTGTAGTTTTTGCATGATGGGAAAAATCTCACTGTTAGGGATTTTGTCAATTACCCTAACCGGAACTGGGGAAATAAGAGACACAATGAACCACACAAAACCATTTGCAAAGGGTGACAGACCAGACTCAGGACAGAGTACAGTCTGCCCCGATCGGCTGCCAGCACCGTTTATTTAAAGTAGGAGATAAGGTAGTGGGTGTGTTCAGAGGATGTGTGTGTGTGAGTGTGTGTGTGTGTGTGTGTGTGTGTGAGATACAGAATGAAATAGAGAAGCCGTACAGGACATAGAATTTCTATGACATAATCCCTCCTGTTTATGGTATTTATACATAACATGCATGAAATATCATCCACTTTCATAACTTGTCACCATTTTCTATGAAAGCTTCATTAATCATGACTTCAGGGAAGGGGGAATGGATAAAACCAGGACAGGTGTTCGTCCTGAAAATCATACACACCAAGGCGGTACAAGGAGAGCAAATAAATACACCGAAAATAAGCGTCAACAGCAGAATCAAAACAATCAACCTCGGCTCGGAACGTGAAATCAGTAGAAGCAATCACATGTTGGGGAATCACAGAATGTGATGCTGCAGCTGTGCTGTAATCAGTGATCAATACCACAACACTAAGAACTTCATCCCAAGCATCAGTCCAGCAAAAACGTAGAGTAAATTCATCATTTACAGTTGAGATACCGGAATACCGGTCAAATCAGAAACATCAAAATCAATAGGAGTGGCAGGTGCGTGAGTCAAAACAGCAAATTTGCAAACAAGTGAAACATTAATCATATAAATGATACATGGTACAATGCAGCATGAAAATACAGCAAGAAAAACAAGAAAAATAATGACAGGAATCAAATATCGTAGCAATAAATTGTAACAATCATTGTAATAATGTGTACCAGGAACCAGACTTCATCCATTCCCAGAAGGCGAATCCTCTCGGAACACAGAGCTCATCAGCTTTCATTTGAGATAAGAGGTCGTTCATGTGTGCAAGGGTGGCGGTGATGTTGCCGGCTGTGTCAGGTAAAAAGGCGCAACATCGGAAACCAAGAGCGTGACCTATGACATGGCAAAGGCCCCCTTCCGAGGCCAACAGATGGTCCAGCGTGAGATGGTGTTGCATTAACATGTTCCTGGTTGCTACCATGAAAGGTGGAAAACCTGAAAAACCTTGGGAAGTGAGTGCAGTCAAGTTACGTAGCTGAATGTGCGGTCTATCTATGTGGTGTGAGTGAACCTGTGGGGTCTGCAAAAACGTCAGTGCTATTGATGCTTAACAAATTGTCATGCCATGATGTACACTGTGTCAGGGCAGAAGTGTCTGTGCGCAACCAAGGATCATTTGGGTCAGTGGAGTGTCGTGGATGAGCTCAGCCGTACAGAATACAAAAAACATCAACTGAACTTAACGCTTCAGGTCATAGAAGTGATGACTCTTTGAGGGAGTGTGGTACTTGTGCTGCTCGGATGATGGCAGTGACCGATGCAAACCAGGAGTTCCCTCCCAGCAGCGGTGTGTCCAGACGAAGTCCCTCCGTCCCAGGAACCGTGAAACCAGGGTGCAGTTCGGGTGTGTGGGTCCTGATCCTCCATCCTGATCCGGAATTCCTCTTCCTCCTTGTCTTCCTGTGACAACCAGATGGGTCCGCGAGTGCTGGAGACGGTCCATTGCTATGGTTGGTGGGCAGGGCGGGGCCCCGTCCCACCATCGATGCAGGTTCAACCTGAGTTCCATCTCCTGTGCCCCAGACAACAGCCGCTGATCCAATCCGTCCGTCGAGTGCCGAGAGGCATATTGCTGTCACAAAAGCCACCGTTATCACCATGGCAAGGCATATTGTGTGCCTGTAGCAGTCTTCCATCTTCACCAGGTTTGAGACGCTCCGACCTGTTGTACAGGAGCCCCTTTGAAGCCTGGACTTCGTCGCCGCCCTAGAGGCGGTTAGGTGACTTCGATGAGCTTACAATGAGAAAGGCGGATCCAAGATGGCCTCTCAGCAACTTTCACAGCGGTGGGGGTAACGAGCAAGACTTGAAATGGACCGTCCCAACGTGGAGAACTCCAGTTGTCTCATTTAAGCACTTTGATCAGGACCCAATTAACTGGTTTCACGATCTGTGTGGGCGAGAAAGCACAAGAGGGTTCTGGCAGATTATTGCATTCTTTGACTTGTTTCCACAGAAAACAGTTTAACTATCCAGTCGGCAAAGGTATTTTGTCCGTCATCTAGTCATCACCTCATTAACAATAATGTGTTCCATTGTTTGACCATTGTCTGACCCGATAACAAGGAATTCCATAAGTAGAAAGAAAAAAAATTTCTGGCCATTTGGATAATGCATCTCACTCCATGCATCTGTGACAATTCAATGAAATCCATGTGTATGGTGTGAAATGGGTATTCTCATACAAATCAAACATTTCCGATAATAGTCTTTAGCAAAAGAAGAAACGTTTACAGTGTGGAAAGACGTGTTTATCAACTATCACCCATCAAGCAGGATCTCGTGTGCCAAGGTCTCAGAGCAGTAAAATGAAGTCTCCAGCAGAGGGAGCCCTTGAGCTGCAAGCTTTGCACTCCAGTCAGCAAAAGAGTTTCCCCTGGAGACATCAGGTGTTTCGGGAGCTGGATCGCTTCCAGCAGCCCCAACAGTTCTGAAGTGTGCATTAGCTGCTTGTCACGGGGCGTTCCCATGCTGCGATTCTGCCATAGTTCAAAGGTGTGCAACCAGAGAAATTCATCAACTTAAGCATTATAGATTCAGAGACCGATATCCCAAAACAAGAATCTTTTTGCACCAATTTTGTCTCTCAGAAAATAATCCATTTGTATAAATAAATAAATTTCTAAGAAATTTGTTTCCACGGTAGAGGAGGGAGCTGCATTGAGTCTGGACGACGTCCTTGGTACCAGCCATTGTATAACTGCTCTGTACCAAGACGTCGAGGCAAAAAAATAATAAACAGGCCTGAATAAAACAGCTGCTCAACCTTGGAACAGCCTAAACTGTCTACATAGAATAAATATAAATTTGCAGAGACAAACAACCTTGAGATTTAACTATTGACCATTAAATGCTCTGATACAAGAAGAAACGTGACAGTGTGACTGAAACATTTTTAAAGTGAAATCATGTAGGCCTTGGAATGTGTGCTTGTGTGCCAGTGGTCACTGACATTTGTGGTTTTATGACGTGGCATAGAATAAATATAAATTTGCAGAGACAAACAACCTTGAGATTTAACTATTGACCATTAAATGCTCTGATACAAGAAGAAACGTGACAGTGTGACTGAAACATTTTTAAAGTGAAATCATGTAGGCCTTGGAATGTGTGCTTGTGTGCCAGTGGTCACTGACATTTGTGGTTTTATGACGTGGTGTGGTTAACTGGACATGTTCGAGGTCTTCTGGCTGTGGTTGGATGTTTTGGGACTGTTTGAAGGCCTCGTGAAAGATTTGTGGGGTTTACTCGGACGAATGCGATAAAGATTATAAAATTACAGTATCCATTGTTTCTATATTGCCCAGCTAAACAACTGTAATGTTTCCTTCCTTTACTCTGGAAGACTGTGTGAATTCTGCCACACAAGCTTCCCTTATTGTTGGAAAAAGTCCTTGAAAGTTTAATCTCGAAGATAAGGGGAATGTTTCCTTTTTCTCCCCTCTCAGCCTCATTGTCCGCGGGCCAGACAAACACGGCTCTGTTTCATGTAGCTCTCCCAGCATATATCATACTGATTGTCATGTCAAATTAAAATCAGTATTCTGTAGACAACTTCAGCCATGAATGTTTTTACCCCTTAATCGACTTAATGTCATTCAAGATAAAACAAATAAAACATCTACCCCATAAGATATACTTAACAAAACCTCAACTTTGAATGAAAAAGAGCGGAATGAAGAAAACATCTTATAATTTCTGCCCCCTTTTCCAGAAAAAAAAAATTATCTACACAGTTTCCATTTGTCAGACACATATACAGATTAATTTTTAAGTATTTCCTATTCTTACTTCCAGAACGATCGTGACCATTGGCTTAATGTAACATTTTCATAAATACTTAGAACACTTAATTAACACTTAACATTTTCTGAATATATTATAAATGACAGTGATTTTTTAATTTCCCTTTTAAGGTTATTCCAAAAAATTTAACACCATTTACAGACATACTCCATTCCATAATTGTAGCTCTAATTCTAGGTTTTGTAACATATCAGTTTCTCTCAGCATATAATCACTAGTTCTCTTTACAAATATCCTCTGAACGTTTGTTGGCAGAGTACTTAAGTTGGCTTCATACATAGCTGTAAGATTTTCCAGTCTTTTAAATCATGAAATTTCAGTCATTTATATTTGATGAACAACAGGTTTGATGGATCTCTACAGCCACTATAGTTGATGATTCTCAAAGCTCTTTACTGCAAAATAAATAAGGGTTGTGTATAGCTTTTGTATGTTGCTCCCCAGATTTCTGCACAATAAGTCAAGTATGGGACACTCAGTGAATTGTACAATGCCAATAAACCATAATTAGTCAGTAAGAACTTGACTTTATGTAATGCTCCTAAGGATTTGGCAATTTTATCTTTTATGTAACTAATATGTGATTTCCAGGTCAAGTCTTTGTCAATAAACACTCCAAGAACTCTCGTTTCTTTTACCCTTGTGATTTCAGTCCCAGCTTCTGCCAATGACACATCACTGTTGTGTATCTTTAAATAGTATGAAATGTGTTTTATTGAGATTCAGTGTCAATTTATTGAAGTCAAACCAGTTATTAAATCTTAATCTGTTCATTATTTACCACTTTCTTAATATCCAATCCCGAGTAAAAGAGTGTTGTGTCATCTGCAACCAGAATGGTACAGAGTACTTTGGATACATTTACCAAGTCGTTAATAAACAAAATTTATATTTATGTAGCTACATACATGTAGTCTCCTGCAGTATTTTATATTACTTTATAATTACAAATTATATTTATATTATATATTACGTTAACCATTTAACTGTTCAAAGTCTAACTAATTTCCAAAACTCCTTTATGCTGCTATTTAGGATGTGTGATTGAATTGTCATCCAATTTTGCTCATCTCCAGGGTCATCTAATTTCTTTGTGCTAAAAAAGTGTTACATATATATATATTCATGTAACTATTCATTACTAATCATTAATTCTTCGCTGTTTATTTATCTATTTAGTCCTTTATATTTCAATTTGATTCATTTTTAGGAGTTATCAACCTAATTTAGTAATCCTTTGTGTGCGTTTGTGCTGTTAATTATGCCAAAATAATGTTTTATTATTCACCGTTCATGATTTTGCCACTGTAGTTATTCTGCTTTGCGTGTGGGACATTTAGTTTAATGTAGATAGCACAAAATGTGAATTTGGGGCCAAATTAATAAATTGTTTTCTTTTTCATTGCTGCAGCTCAAGCAAACACACACGAACAGTCACGCCTCCAGACAGACACCACAGCAGCGTTTAACACACAGGCCCTGAGCCCACACGGATCAGAACCAGAACCTCAGACACACCTCCAGCACACACACACTATTACAGGACTCCTCGCTTTTGGTCCACGCCCACTCAGCAGCAGCAGCACACACTCAGGTTCCAAACTCACTCATGAAACGCAACAGGATTAGACAAAGTTCCAGCAGGCACACCGCAAATCACACCAAGACCACCAATAACTGGTCATTCATCCACGTAGGCACACCTTAACAAAAAACATCCACACTCTCAAATCATGCACTAGGAAGTAGGTGGAAGTCTACCTCCTATCAGTGTGGGAACTCGTTCCACTACTACCAACCAATGAACAAACAGACAGACAGACTAACAGACATACAACAGGAGATTGCGTTTATCACGGTCAAAAACGCTCAAAAACCATCCGAAACTCCCACAGTTCCCTTACCGGCGTATCTATCACAGCTGTTCAACTTCAGAGTAGCGTTTATTTCCGGGAAAAACGCCCAAAAACCTGCCAAACAGCGTTTATATCAAGGCAAAACGCCCAAAAGCCACTATTTAGGGTACTCTGTGTCAATAGCATATAACTGGAGATAGCGTTTATTTCACGGCAAAACGCCCAAAGACCTGCCAATATCAGCGTTTATAATAAGGCCTAACGCCCAAAAGCCATAATTTAGGGTGCTCCGAGTTAATAGCATATAAGTCCAGAGTAGCGTTTATTTCCTGGCAAAACGCCCAAAGACCTGCCACTAATTGCGTTTATATCAGCCAAACGCTCAAAAGCCAAACTTTAGGGTACTCTGAGTTAGGATCCACACATAAACAAGATTGTCTCACCAGATCTCCCCAGCTCAGAAGCTTGTGTTCGCAGACCCGGTGGCCCCCCGGCAACGCCAGACCCCAGGCGCCGACCTCCTGCGAAAGCAGGGCGCTGCACTGTCCGGCGGATGGCATCCGGCGTCGACAGCAAAGACCCCCAGGCTCCGCTCGAAGGACCAATTTATGTTAGGGATTTTCTCAATTACCCTAACCGGAACTGAGGAAATAAGAGAGACACAATGAACCACACAAAACCATTTGCAAAGGGTGACAGACCAGACTCAGGACAGAGTACAGTCTGCCCCGATCGGCTGCCAGCACCGTTTATTTAAAGTAGGAGATAAGGTAGTGGGTGTGTTCAGAGGATGTGTGTGTGTGAGTGTGTGTGTGTGTGTGTGTGTGAGAGATACAGAATGAAATAGAGAAGCCGTACAGGACATAGAATTTCTATGACACTCACCAAAGGTCAGACTTTAATCGCTGGAGTCTGATAGTGTGGAGATGTGTATATAAGGTAGGGTGACCATAATTCCATTTCCAAAAATGAGGACAGGGGATCTGTGCCTACCAATGACGCCACACAAATCACGTTGGGACCCATTTTTTTCCCGGTGCTCTGTCAGAACACTTGGCTTAGAACTAAAATATCAGATTCTGCCAACAAAATGGCTCTAGAACAATTCATATGTAAACCGAGGTGTTTTTGCAAACACTATAATTAATACTCCTGGGCAGGGTTTGAATTACACAGAGGATTCTTGGGGAGCCCAGTGACAAGGGGGGTGGGTGGGTCTGTTTGCCTTGGCCCCCAAAATGCCTTGATACGGCCCTGGATGTGGGACTGAATTTTGAAGGTGATCTGAATTGTAACAAATATATAAATATTACATGCTTATGAATTATTGCTTTATGAAGGTAAGAAGATGTAGTGGAATAAATCTACCAACATTTTCATTTTCAAGAACTTTCTTGTTTTTATTTGAATATTTTCCTGTGCTGTCTGTCTCTGATCTTCCTGCTTCTCCTCAATCCACCAGAATAAACTGTTTCCTGGCTATCTCCTGATTCACCTCGAGTTACTTTTGAACTAAACAGGTCAAATTAATCTACTGGCTGAAAAACAGTGGAGTGTGCGCTGGCGGCCGCGCAGGTGAGGTGAAATCACCTGAGCACAGGTGAGGCGCTCCGCTGCAAAGCGCATCAGACACGAGTAAATTATACGATTAAAAGACAGAAGTACCAGATATGAACGGACATGAACGATCGCGTGTTAATTATATTTTTGGTGGCGCCACTTTGAGAATGTTACTGTGGCCGTGCGCAGCTGCCCGGCGCGCATCAATAATCAGCATTATCTGTCCTCTCCGCTCAAAAAAATCCCCGGTGTGCTGAGAGTCCATATAAATAATGTAATATTGGTAGAAACAGGATCTTTTTTCGAGCTTCCCCTGGGTGTGTAAGTTGACGGCTTCCAGCTCCCCCGTAATTCAAACTCGGCTCCTGCCTGCGTAAGCTGCGCAACGTACGTGGTGACGTCATTTGCGCCGCCTGGAATTGATAAGAGAATCGTTTGCAAAAGTGGCGAACGATTCCTAGGAATTGAAACAGTGGGAACTGGTTCTCAACAAGAACCGGTTTTCGATTCCCACCCCTACCTCCAGCACACACACACTATTGCAGGACTCCTCGCTCTGGTCCATGCCCACTCAGCAGCAGCACACACTCAGGTTCCAAGTTCACTCATGAAACGCAACAGGATTAGACAAAGTTCCAGCAGGCACACCGCAAATCACACCAAGACCACCAATAACTGGTCAGTCATCCACGTAGCCACACATACCTCAGCACCAGGACAAAATGCTACTACATACCATCAGCCACACCTTAACAAAAAACATCCACACACTCAATTCATGCACTAGGAAGTAGGTGGAAGTCTACCTCCTATCTGTGTGGGAAATCGTTCCACTACTACCAACCAATGAACAAACAGATAGACAGACAGACCAACAATTATATAACTGGAGGTTGCATTTAAAGGTGTTATAACTAATATGCAAACAAGTTAGGCCCAGCTAGCTAGCTTACACAAGCACTTTCCCCGAACTCTCACCCCTCCCGTCGGCTATAATCCCTAGGCCGCGCCCCTCCGGATATGGGAACGCGCATTGCCACAGTGAACAAGAGAGAACAGAACACCAGTCACTGTTCACGTGAATCAATATGGCGGAGTCACCGGTAAGTGAAAAAAATAACAATATAAACACTTGACTCATTCTTTTTAACATATTCATATGGTAACGAAGTATGTTTTAACATTTTTATTTAGGGATTATTTTCATTACAAAGAGTAATAAATAGCATGGTAGCCTGCTAGTAATAGCAAAAATATAAAGCTAACCCTGCTGGAAAAAAACAGCATAGACCAGAATAGATGTTACCAGCATGTGTTGTATTTTGCTGCTGGTTTAGCTGGTCCAAGATGGTATGCTGGTTTAGCATGCTAGTCCAGGATGGGATGCTGGTTTAGCATGCTGGTCCAGCATGCTATCACCAAAACACAACATATGCTGGTAACCAGCTATGCTGGTGGTTTTTTCAGCAGTGAATCCTGCTAATAGCTATCTGACAGAGCAGCTCCTTTGATTTTGTCATTCAAATATTGTGACCTCTGGTTCTTTAGTGACAAGGGTTATTTTTTTCCCCACAATAGAGTTTCCATGACGAGAGCCTCGCAGGATCTGATACGGAATATGTACCAGAGCCTAGAGCAGCTGTTAGAACTGGAAAAGGTCGTGGCAAATCACAGCGTAAACAGTCCAGAGGGAGGAGAACAAGATCAAGTGTGAGACTTCTTGGAGAAAGTCTTTCAATTCAAGACGCACGTCGGGTTGAGGAATTACAACAACAAAGGATTGCTCAAGAGAGGGTATATTAATTTTATAAATTTTTATTCATGTGTACAGGTGTGCATAACCCATTTCAGTCTTTGTGGAAAAATAATTTATTGTATTTTGTAGGTTGGATAAAAATTCTGCTTCACCAACTGTGATTTCACCACATAAATAATAATCATTCAAAGCATTCATGTACCAAAATATAACTGTATTGGGTGGAATGTTATTGTTATTTTTAAGTTTTTACCACTCTTCATAAGCATGTAGAAAATTATTAACCAGCCAACTCATGCTCTTTATGTAATATTTCAACAGGAACGAATCAGATCCCTAAACTTGGAATCATCACACAAATTGCTGGAGCGTTGTTTAACACGGGACCCAAGTCTCCTATTTGATATAATGGACGAAACATCAAGTGCTCCACCAGTGGCGGCTCCTGCATCAGATGTTCATTGGTGTATTTGCACAAACTGTCGTGAAATGCCAACAGACATTGAAAAAAAATGCTGTCAGCAGCATCCACAAGCCTGCATTTCTAGGCTCCCTCAAATGGAAGCGTACATTTTGCAGGAGGGGGTCCTTCGTCTTGCCAGGCGAATGTGGAATGATATCCGTGCGGTAGCAGACCTTCCCATTCCTGGAGAGAGTAATCGGGAGTTCAGACATGCAGCATATCGTCAGTTTGTGGTCTGGCAATATGGAGCATTGGGACATGGTCACAGGGTTGTAATACCTAGTTGCTGTGTCTGGAGTATTCGGGACAGATACCCAGACCCACATGGACAATATACAGGTTTCATCCCAAGAAGAATCTAACTACATTACACAAAGCATCAGACTGTTGCTGATACTTATTTAATTTCACCCACCATTGCCTTTGTCCATATATGATCATTGTGTATATTTTTTGTATTTTGTAAATTGTTCCTTTTTCAGATTGTTTGAGTTGTTATTCAAATTTAAAAGTTTAATAAATTAAAATAAAACTCTTGGGTTCTTTGTTCAAAACAGCTAAGTTAACACATCCATATGAGGAAATTCCAGTCTATATAGTATTCTGTATTTTTATTTAAAGCCCAAAATTTACATTTTTTTATTTACATTTTTCAAGACACCTATATGCTTCTATTAAAAAAAGTCTACAGTGAGAAGCCACTTTGTGTTGAGTTCCTTAGAAGTTAAAAGTGAAAGTCCCATCAGTTGTCACACACACTGGTGTGTGGTGAAAAATGTCCTCCACATTGGACCCATCCCCATGGGGAGCCATGAGCTGCAGACACGGCCACGCTCAGGGAAATATTTGGTGGTTTACAAGATGATTGTCTCAGTGCTGTGGAAGTGTACATCCTGAAACAGACAGAAAGAGAAAATCAATTTGGCATTTTGTCTTTTCTACAACAAATAATGAACACAAATGCACAGCTAAGGTGTGAAATTTAACATAAATGTGTGAGGAGGTGCAGCTGTCTGTATGTCCACACCAGTCAAGTGTCACTCATTAGGAGTCCAAGCTAATGTTCTGAGGAATTTTATTGTTTGTAAGTATATGCCAGCTTCAAGTGTGTGTGGATCAGCAACAAAACCAATTGTGAGGAGTATTGAGGGAGCAAAATGCATAGTTAACATTACAAAAAACTAGATAACTAGAATAAAATTGACACAGCATCTTGAATTTTAATATTAAATACAAATATAAGCAAAAAGTTTCTCACTGAGGGTAAGATATATTTTTTTTTTTACCCGTCTGCCTCCCCACTTGTTCCTGCAACAACTGCTGGGTGGTTGGAACTGGAACACCAGAGAGAACACCAAGGTTACGTGGATCATCTGGCCTGGGAGTTCTTCTCCTTGGTAGTCCCGCTCCGGAAGACAGCCTTCGCTGCAGGATAGCGGCCTGTATGTCTGAGATGTAGCGGTAGTCCTTGTCCACTTTTAGTGTGCACAAGCTCCACTTCTTGGATTTCTTGTTGAACAACTTCCGGTACCTAAGAGAAGAATATTTTGAGAATTTACATTATTATATATTTATTTCTAATGAAAATGTCAATGAACATGTAAACATTTTTACATGTTCAACAACTTCAACAGATTTGACACAAAAACTCAATAACTTGTACACTCTAACATTCAAACACTTGAGGTGATAAGATACCTGTTAGCCACAACTGCCCTGTTGCAGACTGACAGACAATATGTGACATTGGACCTCTCACCAACAACGGTAGGCAAGGTGATTTAATTTGCGTACACGAGGACACAACAGGCTGGACGGAATGGGATTGATAATGGTGATCACAAATTAGTGGCTAACCTTGCTCTTAATCCACATCAGCTTTTGTTAAAAAATATAATAATTTATTATACTTAAAACTACATACTGTATTGAATCATCAGCCTTTCTCTTCACTGGTCTGTCAACATGATGGTTGTAATCTAGTGCGGCCAACATGGTCCTGGCTGAGTACACGGGTGGTGAGAAGCTGAAGCGTTTGCTCGCATACATCAGGATGTGGTTATGGAATGATTCCAGTTCTGCAGTTGATCTGTAAGTTCATGTTAAAAAAAAATAATATCAATACAAAGACATAAAAATATGGCGATTTATGAACATGAAATCAAGGTGAAATCTTATACCTGAAGTGTAAATATTTATGAACGTTTCTCAGCCAGCGTTGATCAAGCACAATTTCACGAAGTTTCTGGTGTGCCAAGGAATTCTTCAGAAGCCAGACCTTTTCACTGTTCTCCACTAGGGGGCCATGGTGACATTCACCAATGGCCCAGGAATGTTCTCCTACCACATGATGAAGGACACCGCTCCACAAGTCCTAATGAAAGAGCATAACATTTTTGGGAAAATGATAAAAAGACAACATGGGAGTCTTAGGTTTAGAGTAAAGCCTAATTTATACTTCTCCATTTTTGTCAGTACGGACGGACGGACCACCATGATCCGTCGTTGCAAGAGCTCTCCAGCAGGCCTGCAAGGTCGGACGGAGTCGAGCTCTCTTTTCTAAACATCCGTCCAACCAGATGGAGAGCGCAAGCTTGTGATTGGTCAGAACGCTGCTTCTTTAAATACGTCACCAGCTCCGCCATCGCCGCCTCAAAAAATAAAAAGAGAGCCGACGATATCTAGCGGCAAACACGGAGCAGCTTGAAGAATACCTCGCGGTAAAACTCCGAAAATATGAACGTTTATTCACCCGTGACTGGAGGAGTATAAAGATGCGCAGCAAGCATTTTATTCGTGGACGGAAATGACGGGAAACGTGGGTTTAGAGGTGACAAGCGCATGAAGAGGTGGAGGACAATGAGGGACAAGTTTGTCCGTGTTAAAAAGTCTCTTAAATGCAAAAAAGCACAATATAAACTGCAAATATAAACTATAAATGCACTATTTTGGACCGGATACATGACAGGATACCCCAGAAAAGCACTACGCCCTCTGTTGTCCTGGCGGGGAATTGCTTTGCAGCACTCTCCAGGTGACGGAGAAGTTCGAAAGCAAAACGGTTCCGTCAATGCGTGCGTGACTCTGCCTCAGGGAGTTGACGGAGAAGTATAAATTAGGCTTAATGGTGTGTTCACACCGGCCATAAAGTATGCGTTGTTTGACGCATACGTCAAGGCCGGTGTGAACGCAGCTTAACACTCACCCAAAAGTCGCTGTAGTTATCCGCAGTTTTACAGCAATGCCAAAAGTGATTGCAGATATGTTTTGTCCAATCTAGCAAAGGTGAGCACTCCTTTTGCTGGCCGGCCTGTACAGTGATAAACAGAATCATGCAATTAATTTTTTTTGGTTCTTATATATACACAGAGAATTAAAGTCTTTGTTTTTAACTTTTGTATCTGACATTTTCGGCTCCAGTCTGTCACCTTCATCAGAGCATCACAGGTGTTATTAATGGTTCTTCTGTCTGTGTTTATCTGAGGGCATTAGATGTCACCCTCTACTGCTCATTTTCTTCATACTGATGACCGTGTCCTATTTGTGGTCTATCACATACACTACCATGTCTTCTTATCTCAACCACCTCCTTTATCCAGCTTCTACATTACTGTTCTGTTTTGATGATCCGTGTGTCGTCCCAGTCCATTATGTGATTCTTTCTTGTACAGTAGTGACGGAAGAGCCATTAACAACACCTGTGATGCTCTGACGAAAGCCACAGGCCGTAGCTGAAACAGTCAGCTACAAAAGTTAAAAACAAAGACTTTACTTTGGTGTATAAATAAGAACCAAATAATGGATTAGCAAAAGCTGCACAGAATGAACTTAAAGTAGAAGAATGACACAATATTATTTTTCAGCAAAGTTGGAGACTGTAATTTTAAAATGACAATGAAACGTAAATTTACCGCATGTATTTTTTTCCCCAAGTTTTTTGCACCATGCCACATGTCCAGTGTGTGTATCACTCCACAGTCTTTGTATTTACCTTTGTCTGTTGGAGCATACAAGTTATTCAAATGAACAAAGGTTTTATGTGGTGATAATATGCTAATTTTTTTGTTTTTGTACTTTGAAAATATGAGACACTTCTACCCATGCAAAATAAACTTACTGAAGAGTGCCGTAATCTGTGAATGTGCATCAGTACAAATTTCCAACACCTTAAGCTCCTGAGTAAGTCTGTCCAATGTCTTTATGAAGCCCATTTTTTCCATGACCACTGAGTTCCTCTGCGTTTCACGCTTGTCTGTATTTACCAGGTTTACAATTTTTTTGGAGTCATTTTCCATGGCAGTGTAGGTACAGTACTGGGCACAGAATCCTGGACTGTCCATTCTTGCATCTCCTTGAAAGTTAAAACAAGACAGAAAAAGACATTTGTTTTAAAACTTTTACAAACGTAAATAAGAAAATTTAAACAATTCATACTTTGTGGATTTACATCTATCTACACACCAACACCGAGATGGGTTTCAACTTATAGTTCAAATGTAGAAATATGATTATGTTTATATATAACTTACCGAGGATTACCACAGGTCCTTTGGACTGAAGTTGTTTGATAATGTCCCCTCTCTTCTCCTCCCAGAAGTCTTTAATGGCATCCACACAATATGCGTCTTGAATCTTGAAGAAATTATTACTACTAACCATTCCAATATTCATGAATTTAAAAAGTAATGCAATCTTTGAAAAGTTGTTTCCAGATAGTAGAATGTTGCAAGCCAACATAAAATCCCCTGCCAGCAATCCATATTGTAATGTTGGCTGAGAAGTCCACTTCCACACTGTGTGGCCATTGGGACATAACTGCAAATGTATGACAGAGAACATAGCAGCTCATCAGTGAAAAAATATGCTGAAAGTATAGTAAATACTTTTTGAAAAATGTATATTCTCACCCATTCAACAACACAAGCTGTGCCTTTTGATTTGATCTGGATCTCAAATGGTTTTGGGGACAGACACTCTTCCTTGGTGTTCGGGTTCTTAGCGTGGCAGTGACTCACAGGGAGGATAAGGTAATCCAAAAGCTGTTTCAGACTACTTAGGTAAGTTATTGATGCAGACTGTCCAATCAGATCATCTTCAACATCTACTTTTAGTGGTTCAGGGTCAGATGGAATTTCGATGACAGGTGACTCGTCTGCACTTTCCAAAGCATCATGTACTGTGTCCTCCAAGCTGATTGTGGGAATTTGATCTAGATTAAAGTTGGTTTTGAGATTAGCTCCAGTCCTGCTAGCAGAGAATAAATCAATAATTAATAATAATTAAAATATTGCACTTTTATGATAGAATATTAAACATACCGCACACAAATCGGTGGCGCATAATCTTCATCCTCACTGTCAGTGTTCTCGGTGTCTACTTCCTTAGTTTCATCTT
Organism: Aphyosemion australe; assembly: GCA_006937985.1. NCBI lineage: Eukaryota > Metazoa > Chordata > Actinopteri > Cyprinodontiformes > Nothobranchiidae > Aphyosemion > Aphyosemion australe. Next base: position 41,768 of record SSNS01001040.1, read on the forward strand.
CCTCAGAAGACGACACAGACTCAGTCTCAAGCCCTGCCCAGGTAGCAGGCTGACATGGGCCAGATCTGGCTTCAAGCCGGCACATCTGGCATACGTCTGGCATGGCAAATGACATGTCAACCAGGCGTGGGCCAGATCTGGCAATGATGGCACGGCTCATATGAGGCATGCCAGATGTGGGCCAGTTGAGGCTTAGGTTGCTATGGGCCAGATCTGTTCATGCCAGATGTGGGCCAGTTGTGGAAATTGGTATGTCACCCAGTTCACGCGACAAGATTGTCAAGAGCCGATTTAGGAGGGCAAACTAAGGCTTGAGGACCAAAATGCAACCCACCTATAAGCCCACGCACGTATGGGTGAACTATTGTTCAGTCAATACCATCTATTTTTGGGAAGGTGCTCATGTGTGGGGAACAGAAACTTAAGAGGAGCCATACAGGCAAAAATCAATATTTTCAATTATTAGGTTTTGAGCCAGTTTCCTCTCTTAAACTAGGATGATCAGCTGGTAACATGTCCAATCTTTACAATGAAGGTTCAGAGGGATTTTTCAATATTTAATTCCTAGTCTGATTTATGCATTTATGCATTTATGCATTT